>OY757930.1:80016698-80204198 GCA_963585895.1 Sepioteuthis lessoniana | reverse complement strand
ACTCCAATAACAGAAGAGCTTATATTTTTATTTCTACTGAGCTTTCCCACACGTACAAGAAATATTCTTTCATGAAATAAATGTTGTTTTATCTTATTTACCAACCCCTCCGCTCGGGCAGGATATGACACAAGGTCAATTTTTTAGTGGAGTTTAACAGGTTTAAATTCAGAGTTTTTCCTTCTCCTAGACTAGTTGCCTCACCAAGGCTGGAGAACCTAGTCTGCTCCACTATTTACCCATAAATGGAGGGAGAATAATTGGATTTATACCTTTCCCAAGGGTATTAGTGCTATGTGAAATGCAATCAGTCTCGTCCTGGATTTGAATTCGTGGCGCCGTGTCCATTTCCTGCGACGAAAACCATTACACCACGAGCACCTCCATAAATGTTGTTTTATTCTACTGTGAAATAGTGACATTGTTTCTCAACCACTTCCCACTGGTGACCTCCTTTTTTTATCAACGCTGAGAGCTATTATCTTTTTCAATCAAAGTTTAAGTACGGATTTTATTCAGTGCAAAATTTATATGTTTTTTTTATCCCTTACAATTGTGATAATTCTTGGTTCTATCGGTTGGGTCTGACACGGGAACAGGAAGTTGTTATCAGATATGGTAATTCTTAGATTTTGGATTGAAGATAATATTGGTCAACATGATTTTTGGTGCCAAGAAACAAGACACTTTTTTTTAGTTAATTTGATGGTGCCAATTCCTTAATTTTTCCTGGTTAGCTACCTTTTTTTGCTGTACTGTGATAGCCCCTTTTTTTGGGGATGATCATGGAGAACGATTCCATCAGGATATCTAAACAATAGAAGTTCGATACCAGGGAAGGTAGGACAAACGAATGTTGAATGATAACTGCTGGAGAATCAATAGGAACTTGAATAACATTGAACATAACAGACTGTCAAGAAGGAGAAAAAAAATCTATAGTTCACGAAGGTTTTATTTCTGCTGTTAGTTAATTAAATGATTTGATAAAATACCTGTTCTTGATATATTCAATCGTGTTATTTTTAAAGATTTGGGGTCTGATTTTTATTGCAAAAATAGTATTTCTCAATAAGCAGACCAATATTTGTTGGCTTAAATACGAATTGAGAAGTTTTTTTTTAATTTTACTTTGAGAAACATTACCATTGGTGGATATTATATTTACATAAAAATAAATGAATTTTTTTTCCTAAAATGAGGCATTTCTTTACAGCAAAAACTGTTGCTAACCAAGAAAAAGTAAGGTCATTTTCAGATTTAGCGCCCTCAAGTTACCGAAAAAAGAAGTTTGGTTTCTCGACATCTTTTCAAAAAAAATTTTAGGATCAGTCTAATTGAAATCTCAAAAAGTTTGAACCAGTAGACCGAATTCTATCTTCCTCCTTAACTCAAAGAAATGAGGTCGGCCAGATAACGCATGTAACATATATATAGAAGTACTGTATCTGTTGTAACGTAGCTGTGAATAACTTATCTCCGAGATGACAGCTATTATGGGTTTTCATTGAGCAACAGTTGCACAGATATACCAGAAATGTGTAAATACTCGCCAGCTTGGTATATAACAATGATATTATCCAACTTAAGCAGCAATAAGCCTGCTTAGAACTTGAACGAATAACCACTGAGGAATAACTGCGACTGTAGGCAACTTGAAACCTGTGGACCAGACTAAGAAAAGCCTCGTAAATAACAACAAATAACGGTCGAAAAACCAATGGTCAAGTCACGCCAAAAGTGTTGGTATGTGCCATACCACTGAAACTAAGTAACAAAAGCCCTGTTCAGTTCTAAAATTGGTGAACATTTTGCATAAGCCATTAATGTAAGCAGTTTAAGGAAAACAGCAACTACCATGAGTGAACCCGAGGTGACGAGCCTGTTCAGCACTTTGATGGGTGACAACTTAATCATAGCGGGTACTCAAAGCAATCAAACGCCTTGTGCCAGACTAAGCAAGTCTTAATAAACATCAACATCGATGTGTGACAACTTATTAACATCAGGTACCGTAAGCAAGCTAAGGCCTTGTGTCTGACTAAGCAAATCCTAGTAAATAAAAACTTAGGTAAGTGACCACTTAGTATTACCAGGTACTGTAAGCAAGTCAAGGCCTTGTGTCAGACTAAGCAAATCCTAGTAAATAAAAACTTAGATAAGTGACCACTTAGTAATAGCAGGTACTGTAAGCAAGCCAAAGCCTTGTGTCAGACTAAACAAATCTAGTAAATAACAGCTTTATGAAAAATTTTCACACAGTACAGCTATGTCACGCTGAAGTCTCGGTTCTCATCGGGTTAAAGGTAAGCAACGATGAGCCTGTTCAATTCTTAAATACAGGGTGGAACGATAAAATTGTCGTCCTAAAGAAAACAACACTACAGCTTTATTTTAAAACTTTTATTGAAAAAATCAATTCAGGTAACTTGATTATGTAGTAGAGTTGACGTCTATTCAATCACTGCCTCCATACGGATCCGGAACTGGGAGCATGCCTTTTTTCCGAGCGCCGGCGGGAGCTCGGTGAATACTCGGCGGATGATGGGGATCAGGCAGGCTTTGGTGTTGTGGAAGATTATGTTGGTGGTGTTCTCGACGTATGACCAAACGAAGTAGTCCAACGGGTTCAGGTCAGGGGGGGTGAGAGAAGGGTACAAAGTTGTAGCACTTCTTCTGAAGCCAAGCCTGGGTCTTTTTGGACTTGTGAGCCGGTGCCGAGTCCTGCTGTCACACCCAGGGTCTGCCACCGGCCACCTGAATGCACCAGAGGATCACCTCACTCTTCAGCACATCCAGCGACACTTTGGTGTTGACCTTCAAGCCTGATTCGAAGATGTGAGGTGGCACGATGTGGCCCTCACTTGAAACCACACCAAAGACCATAACCGTAGCCGGAAACTTTGTTTTCATCACCCTGGGCACGTCCCTGTTATTCGTGGCAATCCAGATTTGCATTTTGAGGGTGCTGGCAATGGTCTTGTTGTCATAACTTGGATCGGTAGAGTGTATGAGTTGTACAGCGGCGCATCTCCGATCTCGCTCGTTGAACTTTGTGTCACTTTCAGGCATGAGAGAAGGCTCCTATCGCTCTTGGGATTTGTACACAACTAGCCAAATAGTAGATGGTCTGCAACAAAAAAAGAAAACCGGTCTTCATTAAACTGAAATGGAATCATGTCGTCTTTTCTAGGACGACAATTTTATCGTTCCACCCTGTACTTGTTAAATTCTAAATGAAATCAGATAGCATGAGAGAATGAAAACTCTACAAAAAATTAAATCGACAAGTTTTCCTTCAAGAATAGCTTCTTCGAAAAATGAAATCTTAATTCTCCAAAACTTAATCACTTTCAAAACTTTCAAAAATATCTTTCTAAAATAACTACCGTATGTGACGATACCCCCTCGGCCCTCCGTTATATCAACTTCTTAACCATTTCACTTCTTGGCCGGTGATCATTTAGTGGTTCCAATAGGGGGTATCGCACATTTCTTTACGGCACAAGAAATACAATCAAGAGAGTGGGAGAAAAAGAACAAACGAACAATAAGGCTTGGGTTAACTCAAGTGCAAGAAGGTTAAGTTGTGACACTCTGCATTCCTTTTAGACTAACGCTAGCGAGTATTTCTAGCGAAAATTTTACAAACCACGAGGAGTGCTGACTCATGTTGACTGGTCTTCCCTTACTGCTGCTGGACTCTATCTCATGCCGACTGGTCTCTTCTGCTGTCCGGTGTCGACTGGCCAACTGCTCTTCTGCCTCGCCCGTCGCCAACTGCCTTCTCTCAGTTCCTTTGTCCAACTTTCGACTGACGTTCCCTTGCCTACTTTCGGTAGCGTCGAGATCTCGAGTCCAGGCCTTTGTTTGGTTTCGCACCAAAACAGACAAAGGGATCGTCTGCTTAGTTGACCACCCACATAGTGTCACACTTAATTATTTGTGTATAACACGCAGTCATGTATAACCCCCAACCTGCTGAACTTTGGACGATAAAAACTCCGTAAAAAGAGTTTTCGTGTATAATATGTATTGACTTTTGAAAATTTGTAGCGGCTAAATTTAACTTTGTCAATTTTTATCGCGTTTTACTGCCTCAAAATAAGGATTTATGTTGTTTACATTATACGCCTGCGCTCATGTTTGCACCTAACTAACCTATGCACTGAGCCGAAAGGTTCTCAGCCTAACTAAACCCAAAGGCAAGATATATAAAACGAAATCCCTCGGCCATTATATTACACTAGAAAAGCATATATAATCAATGACATGGCCAACAAATAGTGAGGATTTACATCGAATTTAAAATTTATCTTGGAAATGTTTTAATGGTCTGTGTGAAGATTCCATTGACCAAAGAAGATCTATAAACTGCCATTCATGAAAATTGGAACCACTTTGATAAAGAATATTGCTTTGAATTAATGAAAACCATTATTGAAAGAATTCACACTGTCATAAAAAAAACTGGAGTAGTATTAATTCCAATCATCATCATCATCATGTCGTGCCACTGGCACGGATATCCCTGACCCTTTCTCGCCACTTCTCCCTATCGTTCATCGCCTCTGGTAGGTCTTCAGGGCTACATCCTGTATCCTCACATAGCTGCTGAATGTATGTTCGTGCTGGTCGTCCTGCTTTTGCTCGGCCATATGTGGGGGTCCATAGGAGTACATCACTTATGAGCTCGAATTCCAATATTATTGTCCACATATTCTATAAATCTTATTTTCAATATTGGGTTTGTCACGTGATGGCTCACGGAGACGAGGAGGTGGGAATGATACTCCCCCCCGTTGAACTAACATTATCTAGGAGTCAAAAAGTGACCGTTAAGAGAGAATGTGGGTCACACAGATGTTCGCACCTAAGTGACCTTGGGTCGCCGGACATCGGAAGGGGAAGGAGAAAAGGAAGCCAAATGATTGGCGGGGGGGGACCCCAAAACGGAAGTGGGGTTCCCTTCCCCTCAACGGAAGTAAATACAAAAAAAGGAAGTTTTTGAGCAAGTCTCGTGGCAGACGGACGATAGCCATTTTACTCCGGGCTAAAGACAAAAAGACTGAGACACGAAGAACTCCAAAATCCTTCAAGCCAGCATTAAAAACAGTACAAAGTCTATTAGCCCGTGAAAGAAGAGAAATTCTCCAGTGGAACCCCGTCAAAAAAATAAGATAAGTAACTTTGGGACATTTTTCCGTTACACCCAAATTTTGGTTACCACTCTCTCTCTATTTGAAAAAGGATAAAAGCCAAGAAAAGACATTTATATTCATGGACTATCCTATTATATATTTTTGACACTTTGAACATATATATGTATATAACCGTAGTAAAGAACCTATGTATTTTCATTTTACCATGTGGTCTATGTTATTATTCCATGCTTTCCTTTCAGCTTCTATTCGCCTTACATTATCTTGCTTAGAACTGTCCTATTAATTCCTAAAGTATCACACGGGAAACCGGAGTTGCCGACTACTGCAACGACATTAATATTATTACAACTAAGACCTATAGGCCCGTATTCTTCTATTATCTAAGGGGAAGAAGTTTAGCGGCCTGGTGGGTGTGTGATAGTGTGAAATTTTGGACCCCTTTGCCAGCAGTGGCCAGTCTGGCCCTAAATTATTCCCTCATGTAATATGCCAGTTCTTATCTGCCTGAGAAAAGAACTCTGAACAGGACTTATTTCTGTAGGGGATCAAGTGCCAACCTGCCCCGTCTTCACACGTGCGAAAATAAAGTCCCGTTTCGGGATATTAGTCAATTTCCCCGTCACAGACCTTTTATGGTGTCTCGTCCGGGGATATTTTAATCTTTTATTCCTGACCCCAGACCTTTTATGGGGGCTCGTTTCCGGAATGATTATTATAAATAATATTTATTGCTAGTAGTCGTGTGACAATTCCTGCCGTCTAAATCTGCCCTGGGAGACCGTGAAAAAAAAAAAAAAAGGAATATTGTTGAAACAGTCAAATTACTTGTTGATATAACTGTTTGGAAAAATTTTTTAAAAAATGGACAAAATAGAGAACTTTTTAAAAGAACCCTCCATGGAAAAGTTGGAGAGGCTGAGAAAAAGCGAGATAATAAAAATTGGCGAGAAGCTTGAGTTAAATGTTCAGAATTCTATGAGAAAGCATGAACTCGTGAGAGAAATAGCAAGGCACATGGTGGACGAAAATGTGTTCGAGGAAGCAGTATTGGAAGAGCTACCAACGGAAATAATAAGAATGACTCCAGAAGAAATTGAACTGGAGAAAATTAAAATACAAGCACAAATGGAACTACAGAGAAATAAAATGGAACTGGAGAAAATAAAAATTCAGCAAGAAACAAGGCTGCGAGAAGTCGACTTGGCAATAAGAGGACGCAAAGAAAGCCATGACAGTTTCGAAGTAACGAAGCAAACGAGGCTAGTCCCAAAATTTGAAGAAGCCAACGTGGACGGATACTTCGCACATTTTGAGCGAACTGCGCTAAATCTTGGATGGCCGAAAGAATGCTGGTCGATGCTACTCCAAACTGTGCTGACAGGAAAAGCACAGAGAGCATATGCAACTCTGTCCACGGAAAATTGCGCCGACTATGATTTGGTGAAAGCAGCGGTTCTTAAAAGCTTCGAGTTGGTTCCAGAAGCTTATAGACAGAAATTCAGAACACAGAGAAAAACTGAAAACCAGTCTTAGTTGGAATTTCTGAGAGAAAAGGAGAACGCGCTGGATAAGTGGTGTGACTCTAAGAGGATAGACGGAGATGCTGAGAAACTCCGGCAGCTAATATTAGCTGAAGAATTTTTAAACTGTGTACCAGAAGAAGTCAGGGTTCACCTAAGTGAAAGAAAAACTGACGTGACCTATGAAATGACCGCACTAGCAGACGAATACATCCTCACACACCGAAAAACAAAGGAAAAACCGTACACGGGAAGTAAAGTGAAGTTTAAAGCTGAGTTAAGACCTAAGGAAGAAAATAGAAGGACCTTCCAAAGTAGCAGCAGAACAGTGGTCTGCTTCAAATGCGGAAAGGCTGGACACATAGCCATAAGGTGCCAGCTAGGAAAAGGTCCTGAAAGAAACCAGACCCAGCCGAGAAAACCACAGGGAGCTGTCACGACCGCTAGAGTAGACAAGTCTTATCGACCCTGGACGAAAAAAGGGATGATAAGAGGCCCACATGGAGGACCAGTGGAAGTCTCAATTTTACGAGATACCGGAGCATCTCAATCGTTACTTCTACGAAGTAAATTACCTAAAAAGGTAATAGAAGCAACACATGAGACTGTGATGATAGAGGGTATCGGCGGAAAGAGGGTAAAAATACCGCAGTGTAAAATAACCCTAAAGTCCCAGTGGAAAGATGGACCTATGAAAGTTGGTGTGGTAGATAAACTACCTATGAAAGGAATTTCCCTCATACTAGGAAATGAAGTAAGAACAAAAAAGTGTCACCCGGAAAAGATGGCGAAAATAAGCGCCATAAATGAAGATGGAAAGATGGCGAGAATGAACGCCAAACATGGAAAGAAGTTGGCGAAAATGAGCGCCAAAAATGAAGAAAAAAAGATGGTGAGAATGAACGCCAAACAGGAAGACAAGATGGCGGCTGAGCCACGTGGGCGGCACAAACGACATAGTCGCTCGCAAAGTGAGAAGGTGGAAAGAAAAGAAGTGAACCTTCCACACCTCAATAAACGGAAAGAGAAAAGGACCAGTCGTCAGAGAAGAGATGAAGGTCCAACGAGTATTAGGAATAAATTCCCTAATACTTATCGAGAGGATAAGAGGAAAATAAGAGGACCCTCACCAGTGGCTAAGAAGGAAGAATTTGAAAAGGGCGACGAAGTCCTGCTACTATCATCGAATAAAGGACCCCACGGTGGTGGACGATATATAGGTCCTTATGTAGTAACACGGAGGATAGACAAGAGGACATATAGAATTGATACCCACGAGGGAAAGAAGCAGACACAAGTGTGTCACACAAACAAATTGAAGAGATATGTCCGTCAAGAAGGCCCACCTCGAAAAAGTAAGAACTCGGAAATGCCGAATAAATTCGAGGAGAAATTAAGCCAGTTGTCTGTCTCAGAGAGAGGGAACTTAGAGAAATTAATAAAAAAGTACCCAAGTTTATTTCTCTAACGCCCCACGAAAATGTAGTAGCAGAATATTCTTTCATAGTTGTTGAGAGAAAGAAAGAGAGAGAGAGAGAAACTAAAGGAAATGAGGAATTCTCGTCCCCAATGTTGAAATATGAGATGGACGAGAAAGTGGTTCGTCAACAAGTGACGAATAGGGGAAAGAGAGAAAAGAAAAGGAAGTTTTCTCCCCAAAGCTTGACAATTAAAATTATAAAGTCGTCAAAGGTGACGAAGAAAGAAAGAAAGAAAGAAGGACTTACCTCCTCAAGGTTTGAAATATGATACGGCCAAAAGCCGAGAGAGAAAAAGAAAGAAAGGAAAACCAGATTAAAGAAAAAGAAAAGGAGAGAGAGAGAAAGAAAGAGAAGAGAAATTGTTTTCCCCTATAGTGAAAATTAGGAAGGACGAAAAAAAGGAAAAGGAAAGAATTCGTCAAAGCGTGAAGAAGAAAGGGGATGAAAGAAAAGTAAAGTGAGAAAAAAAAAAGTGAAAGAAAAGGAGAAAGAACAGTGAATTGAATTGCCTTTTTTTTTTCTATGATATTTCTATTCCTCCCCCTTTCTTCTCTTAAGGAAGGAGGTGTCACGTGATGGCTCACGGAGACGAGGAGGTGGGAATGATACTCCCCCCTCCGTTGAACTAACATTATCTAGGAGTCAAAAAGTGACCGTTAAGAGAGAATGTGGGTCACACAGATGTTCGCACCTAAGTGACCTTGGGTCGCCGGACATCGGGAGGGGAAGGAGAAAAGGAAGCCAAATGATTGGCGGGGGGGACCCCAAAACGGAAGTGGGGTTCCCTTCCCCTCAACGGAAGTAAATACAAAAAAAGGAAGTTTTTGAGCAAGTCTCGTGGCAGACGGACGATAGCCATTTTACTCCGGGCTAAAGACAAAAAGACTGAGACACGAAGAACTCCAAAATCCTTCAAGCCAGCATTAAAAACAGTACAAAGTCTATTAGCCCGTGAAAGAAGAGAAATTCTCCAGTGGAACCCCGTCAAAAAAATAAGATAAGTAACTTTGGGACATTTTTCCGTTACACCCAAATTTTGGTTACCACTCTCTCTCTATTTGAAAAAGGATAAAAGCCAAGAAAAGACATTTATATTCATGGACTATCCTATTATATATTTTTGACACTTTGAACATATATATGTATATAACCGTAGTAAAGAACCTATGTATTTTCATTTTACCATGTGGTCTATGTTATTATTCCATGCTTTCCTTTCAGCTTCTATTCGCCTTACATTATCTTGCTTAGAACTGTCCTATTAATTCCTAAAGTATCACACGGGAAACCGGAGTTGCCGACTACTGCAACGACATTAATATTATTACAACTAAGACCTATAGGCCCGTATTCTTCTATTATCTAAGGGGAAGAAGTTTAGCGGCCTGGTGGGTGTGTGATAGTGTGAAATTTTGGACCCCTTTGCCAGCAGTGGCCAGTCTGGCCCTAAATTATTCCCTCATGTAATATGCCAGTTCTTATCTGCCTGAGAAAAGAACTCTGAACAGGACTTATTTCTGTAGGGGATCAAGTGCCAACCTGCCCCGTCTTCACACGTGCGAAAATAAAGTCCCGTTTAGGGATATTAGTCAATTTCCCCGTCACAGGTTATTCCATAATATTTTTCTCTGCATGACTTGGAAAAAATACATCATAAATTTAAATAATTGAATCTAGTTTGATTAAGGAATATTTCATGAAGCCAGAATATTTAGCTATCAAACAAAAATATTTTGCATCTTATATATTATTAGTTTATTTACTGCTAAATAAAAAATATCTAAGTGAACATCGTCTAAGTGGGCTCATTCTATAATTTATACCAGATATTATAATCAGGTTTATTGGTCGCTATTCCCGCTGCAGATGATCAATTAAGATATAGTAAAAATATTTAAGTCGAAAAATCTTTCAAGTGTCATTTATTTATTTTATGAAATATTCTTTCACAAATCTCCGGGTTTTTTTTCCAGCTAACAATGATTACTACAAAAGATAAGATAAAAAATATAATTGGTAAGTATTTTTTCTCTTCTAAAGATTTATCTTTTTTTATCAAGACTTACAACGGTTAGGGTTAGGGTTACTTTGTTAAGGCTTTAAGGGAGTTCAGCAAGAAATTTCGTCTGAAGAGGCCAGCACTCTTCAAATCGGCTCAGTGGTATTTCCACCAGGACAATGCACCAGTCCACAACTCCATCCTTGTCACAGACTATTTGACCAAGATGGGCATCAAAACAGTTCCTCAACCTCACTGTAGTCCAGACCTTGCTCCCTGTGACTTTTGCTTATTCCCTAAGCTCAGAGGCTGTCGTTATGAGACAATTGAGGAGATAAAAGAGTCTGTGACAAAAGTCATTGACACAAGAAGACTTTCATGGGGCTTTCCAGAAGTTGTTGGAACGGTTCAATAAGTGCATTGCAGCCGGAGGAGATTAATTCGAAGGCGGCTAGAGTTTCATGTGTGTACTATCAATAAAAGTGCCTATACGAAAAAAGTCTTGAAACTTATTTGATAATCCTCGTAAGCACTTTTTTCTTTTCTAAAGATTTATCTTTTATATCAAGACTTACAATTTGTAATCTTTTGGTGAAAATTTTCAATTCACTTCGAAGATTGTAAAACATACAATGTTTTGATAAATGAAATAAGTTGAAGAGAATTTTGACATTTTTCTGTTACTCTTCCTGTGTCTAAAATCTTGATTTTGTCTTTTTTAATATTTAGAACAGTATAGAATATACATTTCTAGCCTTGAAATAATCAACACCAAAAACATAGATAAGGACATTCTAGAAAATTCGGATCAAAATCGCATTAACATTAAAGTTACACTTTTATATTTTTCAACCAATCAGCTAAAAACACAGAATAAGAACATTCAAGAAATTTCGGCTCAGAAACTATCTAGGCTCCAGAATAAATAAGTAATTATACGAATCTGATTGGTCAAGGAAAGTCTGCGCGCTTGAATTTTAGGACCCTCAATAAAACCTGACAAAATCCTATTTTTGATTTACTTTATTTACCCCCAAAAGTATAAATAACGAAGAATTTAATTAACTGGGGTATTCCACTACCAAAAGCCATTCCACTACGAGAGGCCAGGATGGACAGCAGAAGGCAATGCCACAAGACTCAAAGCGAAGACGCATGTGACTTTCTTTTGCCGACTATTGGAACGTGGCACATTGTCACCTAAGATCATAAAAACGCACGCGCAGACTTAAGAAAACAAAAGTCCCATACTTACGGTCCCTCACATACACACACACACACACGCATACACATGTTTGTAAGTAAAGTCAATTTTTTATCCTCTTTATTTCGGCCAACAATGGACACATTGATTCAATAGACTTTCCTAACATGCACACACGCATAAAATGAACACTGTATTTTAATTATTTTTTTATCCTGTTTGTTATGATTGTTAAATTGTTTGTTTCTTAATGTTCGTTGTTGTCACATTTCATTTGTTTACGTGCTTGTAAAATTTGTGTTGTATTTGTGGAAACTATACCTGAAAGTAACTCCCATGAACTACGGAAAGTATTCAGTACCCCATACTGTACAGACCAAAACGTATCCGATCAAGTGAAAGATAATTCAAGAATTATAGATGTGTTTGCATTTATAGTTTATTCTTTTCTTATATAAACTGTATTAAACTCTAGTGAATTTGTTAAGTTTTATAATTTAATATTCAATTGGTTTATTTGCAAATGTTATATTATGCGTCTGGTTGCAAGGAAAGGACAAAACAGAGAGTCGTAAATGAAACAAGAAGACAAGTGAATAATTTAACAACTGTATTAACAAATAAATGAAGCAAGAATGTTCAAATAATTGTGTTGATGAGAATGTGTGTGAAATTGAGAAGTAAAATGCTCGGTAGTTATATTGGAAGGAATGAATTAATTTTAAGAAATTTGACATGTGTTGAATGGTAATAAAATTGAGAAATTGTAGAGGTGGTATGTATTTAGTTATTACAGTAGATACGCGTCCGTATTTTACGGGTATTGCTCTCAATATTATTTCCTCCACAAATACAACACAAAACTTTACAATCGCGTAAAAGAAATGGAATAGAACACAACGAACATTCAACAACAAACAATTCAATATACATAAAACAGAATGTGAAAACAATTAAAATACATGATGTGTAAAAGGCCTTCTGGAAAATGAAGTTTGGCAAGAAGAAAATAAATTTGTTTACACGTGTGTGTATGTTTAGATGTTAACGGAGTCCGTAAATAAGTCCTTCTTACTTACATTAAGTTCATATCGTGTTTTATGATTGTGGCGACAGCGAGTCGCATTGATGAAAGAAAGTTTGTCGGTTTTTTCTTTTGAACGTGATTCGCGACCATCTGTAGCTAGGTCATGAACTTTGGCTGTGGAAGAAAAGGAATTTGCCTGACAGAGTATCGGCTACTGCTTTACTGACTTAGTGACTTCGGGAATGGCTCTCTGACTTGTGTGTTACTTTTACCCTAATAGTGGATCAAAGAATCGTCCTAAAATTTTGGCGTGTAGACATTGACCAATCACATTTGTATTTTACCATTTTATTTTAAAGCCTAAATATTTTCTGTTAGTTGACTTCCGATCCTATTTTTCTAGAATGTTCTTATTCTATGTTTTAGCTGATTGATTGAAAAATATGAAAATGTAACTTAAATGCTAATGCAGTTTTGATCCTAAATTTCTAGAATGTTCTTAAGTATGTTTTTATTGCTTATTTCAAGAAAAGAAAAAAATGTGTATCCCATAAAATAAAATGTTCCAATATTTGTGTTGGTTGGGGTGAGTCACAGACTTACGTGGCCAACCAAATTTATGTCGACATGGAGGGAAAATATCGGTGTTGAAGAAGTGAAATGTAGGTGATGTGGTACTTCTCGAGTTACGTAGCTTCCATCGAAAACCGCAGTAAGAAGGTTAGGACGAGTGTTGTGTGATATTGGATGTTGCAGGTATCACCGGCTGACGTTGTAGTGTCTGGCAGTGCGTTCTTTCTGTCTTGACATCAAAAGAATCTCGTCTTTAATAGTTCTTCCATCTTTAAATCATGTCAACTTTGGTCTTTTTTTAATTTTTTGTCGTGAATATCGTAGATTGGTCGAAAAATTACTTTAAATTTTATTTTTTATTATAAATCCGATCAACATTTCACCAAGCGCGGAGCTTGTGAGCAGTGACGTGTTTTTCATTTTGATTGTTGGTTCGTTGTTTGGGTTTTATGGCATATCAACCTTTGTAGGTTATTTAACGTCAAATCCATTTTTTAAGAAAATAGTTCTACTTCAAATAATTCAGTTTAGGATAAGTACCCAGTTTAAATGTAAACACAGTTTAATTGTGAAACACATTTCTATTTCAAGCTATTCAGTTCAGTCAAACAGTTCTAATTCTGCTAATTTAGTTTAGTATAAGTACAGATTTTGTTTATACACAGTTAAATGTCAAAACATTTCTATATTAAACAAATCAGTTTAGTGTAAATACAGTTTCAATGTCAAAAAACAGTTCCATTTCAAGTAATTCCCTTTAGCATAAGCACACAGTTTAAATGTAAGTTGAGTTTAATAGTCAAAAACATTTCTATTTCAAGCAATTCAGTTTAGTCAAACTATTCAGTCTCGCATAAGTATACCGTTAGATGCTACCATTCCGGGCCTGAGTGGACCAGGGAGCAATGGCAATGAAGGGGTTCTCCGCATTCCCCAAAGCCCAAGCATCACTGGAACCTCACCATAAGATTGTTTAGTGTCATATCGAGGACACTCGTTGGGGGAGTCTTGGTCGGTGTTTTCTACACCCTCAGCCGACTGGGCCATTTATTGTTGGGTTTCATTTTCAAGAAACCAAAAGCAGTTTGTCAAACAAATATCGTATCTGAATTCATTTGTCCTTAGCAAAGACATCTCTTTCTTCTTGAACAACCCATCAACAACAGAGTAGCAGTCGGTGTATTCTGCAGCCCCAGCTGACTGGGCAATTTTCATTTTGAAAAAAATCTTGACCCCGGCAACATCCGAGGATTCATCTCCTGTCCTGTTAATGGATTTCATTGGTACGATAAATCAGAAAAGATTTCTATTAGTCATATAACAGGAATGGACGCAAAATTAATTTGGTTTTAAGTAAAAGGTTTGAGAAACTCTGACTGTTACGGTAGCACCATGAGGCAAAAAATGAGGTTTAAAGCTTGACTGGTAAAGAAGTTGTTTATTCGCAATGGGTCTTCGTTCCTTCTTTAAACCCTTCTTTGACCCTTCTTTCACCGTGAAACTAAAAACAAAATAGAAAACAACTTCTGTAATCCCTTTCACACAGATCAATAATTCGGGCAAATAAAGATACAGTGTGATTCTTACCTCTGTTCGCCTCAAAGAATGCCCCCTTCGCAAAGTCTAAAATCGCAGCTGTTAGGCAACACGTGTGTTCTGCTCGGAGAAATGGTAATAAAATGCTCGACACTTCTGACCGTGTCACGTGTGTGACTGGTCGGTGTACAATGTTAATATGTCCCCAACTCTGGCTTGTACCAAACAAGGGGGATAGCTCCCACATTTACACTGACTTAAAGAATGATTTTCAAAAATAAAATTTTAAAACAGAGTCTGTGTTTATTGATATTCATTATAATCAGTTAACGTCGAGAAATACTTGAAATCAATTACAGAAATATACAGTTGGTTCGGTGCCAAAAATAAGATGCCCGTAGGAATCGATTTTTTCCTTGACAATGCTCTAAAATTCATGTATAAAATCATAACATGGTTTTGTCCTGGTCACGTGTGATTTTATCCGGACCAAATATACTTTTGACCTGGTCACGAGTAGTTTTGTCTAGATCACGAGCAGATTTACCCCGTTCCCGTGTGATTTTGTCTTGGCTAAAAGCAGTTTTGTCTTAGTCAGGTGTGTTTTTGTCCTGGTCACGTGTGGTCTTGCCCTGGTTTCGAGTACTTTTGTCCAAGTAACGTTTAGGTTATCCTGGATAGCTGTTGTTTTGTCCTTGTAACGAGAAGTTTTATCCCGGTCACGTGTGCTCTTGAGCTGTTCAGAAGTAGTTTTGTCCTGGTCACGTGTAGGTCGGTCTTGGTCAATTAATGTTTGCCATACATAAAAAAGTATTTTAAACTGTCTATGCTTTTTTCCAACAGTCTGATGAGGAATTCATAACAAGAGATCTGCACCTCGATTCTGGATTTCTGTGAGTTATACGATTTACCAACCCCTCCGCTCGAGCGGTCAATTTTTAAGCGGAGTTTAACAGGTTTGAATTCAGAGTTTTACTTCTCCTAGACTAGTTGCCTCACCAAGGCTGAAGAACCAAGTCCGTCCTACTATTTACCCATAGCTGGAGGGAGAATAATTAGATTCATACCTTTCCCAATATGTAATAGTAATATGTGAAATGCAACCAGTCTCGTCCAGGATTTGAACTCGTGTCGCCGTGTCCATGTCCTTCGACGATAACCATTACACCACGGGATTTCTGTGAGTTATATTGCTAATTAGCCGAACATACTTCGTTTTTTGGATACAGATTGTCTCTCAGGACTTTTACCTCTGCACTAACATTTGTAGTTTTTTTTTACTATACTTGGAGCACAAGGCCAAAATTATGAAGCCTCCAATAAGACTTGGACTCATTCGTAACACTTTTTTGGTCGAGCTTGTTAGCCATTAGATTAATGTAATTTTGTGGATATCGACAACAGTGGTTTCCTTTCAAATGCTCTTAAAAAACAATAACAGAATTCGTTTTGATTAATTAAAGCACACAAAATGTCTTCAATCCAGTTTGCTGGGGGGAGGCTGTGAAATACACATCTCCACAAAAGAGTCAGACTCCCCTCCCCCAACGAGTGTACTGGATATGACACTAAACTTTCTGATGGTTAGGCTCCAGTTTCGTTTGGTTTTAAGGCATATCAACCATCTAAGGTTAATTAAAGCCAAATCCTGTTCATGCATATATATAAACTATATTTGTAAACACCCTTTGTTGATAACATTTTTAAAAGGACCTGAGCTTATTTTTTCACACGGTTTAATTGTTTTAAGTATTACCATGTATAACTAACAATTCAATTAAACATCATTTGTTTAAAACAGTTAAATGATCAAACAGTTTTATTTCTAACAATTCAATTTAGCATGAGTCAAATAGTTCCAAGTATTGCTATCTATCACTAACTATTCAATTAAGCATCAGTCATCTGTTTGTACTCAGTTTAAATTGTCAAACAGTTCTATTTGATCCATCGGTAGGACCCTATCAGGTGCTACCATTCTGGGTCACAGTGGACCTGGGTGCAATTGTAATGAATGAGTATTCCATATTCTCCAAAGCTCCAGTATTACTGGAGCCTCACCATCAGATTACTTAATGTCATATCAAGGACACTCGTTGGCGGAGAGGGAGTCTTACCCTTCTGCAGAGATGCAGTCGGTGTATTTTACAGCCCTAGCCGACTGGGCTCTTTTGGAAATACGGTGTTCCCCTTCATTAACATTACTCCCAGGTCTATTCTAACCCGGAGTGGTAGTAGTTGTTAGGGTCCCATCTAGGGGTCAAATAGAAGTATTTAAGCGTTTTCTAAACTTGAAACAATTTTAAGTGTGTGCAAATAAAACCATTAGAGTTAAATAACTATGCTTCAGACCATTTAACTGTGTGCAAACAAATGATCTCTGATCCGTTTAAAAATTGTTATATATTTGATATACATGATTTAACAGAATTTAGCTTTTAATGACCAACAAGGGTTTATATGCCGTAAAACACATCCAGCCAACTAATTAAAAAACAACTTTTCTAAACAAAACTGTCTTATTCTACATTCTGAAGGAATACGGGTGATATGAGAAAGCACTGCGCAAAAATCGGCGTAAAATAGAAATTTACAATATACTAATAGAAATAAAAAAAATACATCTTCCTAAAATTCCCATGTGAATAATAAGAAAAATCCTCTTTTCATCTGTAAGGTTTCTTTCCATAGACATATTAGGAATAAATGTAAATCGTATATGAGATAGCCATTAGTTAAACGATCTTAGTCTGTTTTGAGAATCACACCTGCTAAGAAGAAAAACCACTACAAGAACACAAAATTAGAAGGGATTGACCAGTAGATTAATTCCACTCCTGTTTCTTAATCCTTCTAAAACATAACATGTTAACCCCCTCTGCCTACGCCTATGAATGAAATAATTTGTAATTTGATTTCCACCTTATTCTTATTTTTATTTTTATTTTTATCTTTATTTTTTATTTTCTAATTTTTATTTTTACTTTTTCATTTTCTTTTAATTTTTTAATTCCTTTATTTTATCTTCTGAATACGAACTGTAACTCCACATTCGCTACTCTGCGACGAGAGAGAAGCATGTAAATAGTCATCTGACGAGACGGAGAATATGGTAATATTCTCCGCCGAAATAAATTTATTATGACGACTTAACCGAGTTTGAATCCCCATCAAATTGTACTATATATATATATATATATATATATAAGATGACTTAAAAGTAACTCCCTATTTTACTTTCTTCTAAATTATAAAAATCTCAAAACTTGCAGTTGCTTTTTAATCATCCTTATATATATAAAGTCATTCACAGACAAACTGTTTCATTGTCACAACTTTTCAATGGGGATAAACACGTGAGATGCTTCTAGCAGTGATCGAAAACCGGCTGTCGTCAGTCAAATATCTTTTGTCTGAGCTATCATCATTCTCAGCGTAAACGAAGGAGTTTGTTTTTTTTTTTAGATATATATAATTACATATACGCTACCGTGAGAAGAGCTTTGTATTTGCGTGTATGTACCAGCCGGCATTTCCTCATTCGAGTGCTCAACCCACTCAGAAGAGTATATATATATATATATATATATATAAAACTAAAGAGTTGTGATACAACAAATCAGTCCGTGTGTGAATGACAATGTATATGCTCCCGACCACCCATGGGTTGGTTACTCGCGTGAGGAATTGCCGTCTGCTACATACGCGTAAATGCAAAGCTTTTCTCGTGAACTGAGCATTCCAGTAGCAGATAGTATATATGAAATAAATATATACGTAAAGATTCCTTCGGTGACGCTGAGAATGTCGATTATTTAGAGGGAAGATATCCGACTGACGTAAAGTCAGCCGGGTTTCGATCACAGCTTGAACCAACTCGCATGCCTTGTCACACTGAAGAGTTGTGATACAATGCAACTGTCTGTCTCTGAATGACACAATATATATATATATATATATATATATTGCCGACCGTAGCTGAGGGCGACCCAGATGTTTCCTTTTCAATAGCTACTACACTGTGATATAGAGCAGGACGCTTCTCTTTTCGTTGGATTGCTCCACTTTACCCTTGATCCGTACCTTATAATGCTGAGTGTTAAGCAAGGAGGCATTAAGTACCATTATATATATATATATATATATATATATACTAATATGAAAAGCTCGAGGTCTTCAGAGGATGATTTTATATATAGTTTGAATTATTTGCCTATGTTAAACGCATTAGTTTTTAAACCTTCATCAGGCCACTTGAATTTTTAAATGAATATATTCTATATTCGTTGGTGACGTTCTGTTCAAGATTTTTATGATGTGTTTCATCTTCAAAATTTATTCTAAAAGATCAATGTATTTCTTTTAAAAATTCATATCACCTCAATCTATCTATCTATCTATCTATCTTTGTAAGTACATTATCTATCTATCTATTAGTCTGTTCATATCAATGTAAAAAAAAGTGATAATCTATCTATCTATCAATCTATTAATTGTTCACATCTACCGATTTTAAACATTCCATATAACACCCATCTGTCTCTATCAATGTCAGCCGGTTTCTTTTTATCTCTTTCATTCCCTTTGACCCAATTATCTATTTATTTAATATTTTATTTAATAAGGCATTTTGTAACTTTTAGGTACCAATCTGAACAAATTGTAAACATCTGGTTTTTCTTTGTGGGTGTTGTGGTTTGAGATGATTCGAGATTAAATAATTTTCTTATGTTTTTTTATTATGTACTGGCATGAACTAACATCTTTAATTTTTTAAAAAAAAATGGAGTTGTTATTATTTTCTGAATTATGTTTGACCAAACATTTATTTATGCTTCCTTTTTTCAAATGAAAATTCAAAATCAAATTGAACGTTTAAAACTTTCTCATTTTTGCGTTTCATTTAAAAATTCAGGTGCCCTGATGAAGACTTAAAAAGCGAAACGTTTGACACTGGCAAATAATTCAAACTATAAATAAAATTATTGTCTGAAGACATTGTGTCTTTTCATATTCGTATATTTTAATACATTCTAATTTATTAAGTTTTCATATATATATATATATATATATATATATATATATATATATATAGACAAGTTCTGTTAAATACCATGGACTTCCTCTTTTTTTATGAAAGTGAATACGTTCAAGTGAAGACGTTCAAGTCTTCTTACTATTCTTCGTATTTCCGGGTCGAGATAGTGGACAAAAACTCTATATTAGCCCAAGCGCTTATATATATATATGTATTATTCAGTCCAGTTAAACCGGAGTCGGGAATAATTCCATCAGGACAAAAAATTATTCAACTATGAACATTTAAATTTTCCTGGTAAAGAGCTCAATGTAATAGACATCACAGAGCAATAATTTCTTTAAGAATAACAAAAAACCGGTTACATTCTACTCCTTCCCACCCTTCCTTACTGTGTCTATTCTGAATCATTTTATCGATTAGATCTGAAGAAGTCCTGTTATTTTTGGTGTTATTGATTCATATCAATACCCATAACAGGATGGAAATAAATTTATAATGCTAATATGACCGGTTTTTTGTTTTTCTTAAAGAAATACACTCACTCACACACACACACACACACACACACACACACACACACATATATATACATATATATATATAATTCATGGAAATATTTTGCACTTGGTTCGACACAAAGCCACAAAGTGATTTAGTGACAACCAACACTGTTACAATATAATATTATATATATATATATATATATATATAACTTGTCAAGAGCTATAGTTTTTTCACCCTGACTGACAGTGAAAAGTCAGGTGGTTTCGAAAACCTTAATAATAATAAACTTTTAAACGTTTGTCGTCAAAACTCATTCTGGGTAAGGTCAAAATAAGTGATCTTACCTTCACTGGGTCGTCTTGCCAGATAGCACATACCCATTCGTCCAAAACGTAAGTGTTATTGCCCGTTACCAGAAGACGAATGCCGAAAAAGGTAAGCTATTTTTGGCACCAACTTCTATTATGGATTCAGGTGGGTGGTTATACGTCTAAAACTCGAATGCTGTTAAACATTCTGTCCGTGGAGAAGGGATCAGTATTTTAATACGAATTCATTTGTTTCTTTTTTAATCATTTCTTTTTTTTTTTGTTTTTTCACTATCTATTTCTTTTGTTGAAACTCTGTATGAATATAATTTGACCTTTTCAAATTATTGCTCTTTTAGAAAAGTGTGAAACTATTTCCTGTCAAATAGGTGTCGAAGGATTAAGTTTTTAGTTCAACAAATTGCAATGCAGAAAAATGAAACAATGGGAAAAAAGAATCAGGTCACCAATCCGGTAATGTCCTTTAAAAGAACGAGGATAAATGAATAAAAAAAGAAATAAACGAATTTAAAAAAAAGAAAAGAAACAATAGAAATATCAATAAAAAGGTAAAATACGTGACAAGCTTTTGTGTTCAAATAATCGGATTCGTTTTTTTTTTAATTATAATTAAAACATTGTCACAGATGACATATTGAAAAAATTAAAGTTTCATAAAACAGTTTTGGTTTGGTTTCTTTGTTTGATGGCATATCAACCTTTGTAGGTTATTTTATGCCAACGATATTAGAATGACAGTAGCGGTTCTATTTAATCCATAGCTTGGAGGATAAGGGAGTTCATACCTTTCCCAAGGGTATTTGCCCGAAAGTGAACGTAATAGCGCGACTGGAATTCGAACTCGCTTACTACGATTCCGCAGTCCATCGCTTTAACCATTACACCACGTGGTATCAACTGCACGGATCTGGTCGAGTGTGTCACATCTCTGGATACGGTAGTCAGTCGAGGTTGCCTGACGTGGGTGCCGGGGAGGCATAGCAGTAGGAGGATAAGGGGGTTCATACCTTTCCCAAGGGTATTTGCCCGAACGGGAACGTAATAGCGCGACTGGAATTCGAACTCGCTTACTACGATTCCGCAGTCTATCGCTTTAACTATTATACGATAAGGATACCCAAAAAAAAAACAGTTTTAATTTTACTGCGAGTTTTCTAGTTCAGGAACTAAACGTGTTACCTAGAATTCTAATCACCCAACCCCTCTTATCCTAAAAGTGCTGGAATGCAGGGGCTGAAGGTCAACCGCACTGAGAGAAACAGTTAATGAAAATTATTTCTACTAGTTTATTTATACAGAAAAGTAAAAAAGAATAAAGTTGGCGACCATAGTCGCGGGCAACCCGAAAGCTCCCTTTTCAATAGCTACTACACCGAGGTGTAGGGGAGGGTGCTACTCCTTTCCCTGGATTGCTCTATTTTACTCTTGAAACATACTTTATAATGCTGAGTGTTAAGCAAGGAGGTATCAAGTACCATTTTTTGACTTGTATGACTCGACCTGGGATTGAACCCCACTCTCCCGGCCATTATCGAACACTCTACCGCTTGGCTAATAAGGCGGTAATACTTTACTTACTTTTATAGACAAAAAATTAATGAAAATTTTTTCTATCTATATATTTATATATTTTCATACCATCAAATTTATTGTACATTTTCATGCAGTCGAATTTATTTACAGCTTTCATATATAAATTAATGAAAGATTGTTCAGTCAGTTTATAAATAGGTTAGGTTAACTTATTTTGTTTAATGGCATCTCAACCTTTGATGTTTATTTATTGCCAAATCCTGTTTGTAAATTTACGAGGTGTATTCAATAAGGTTCCAGACTTTTTTTTTTACATGCATTTAAAATTGTCGTAGACTCTTGAAAATTCCGTATGTTATTGCTATACATCTTATGAGATGACTGACCAATATTTAGGATTTCATGTTCAAATGAACAGCTACAGCAGGAATTGGAATACACCCTACTAAAGCCTGATTGTCACAGCTGGTGAATTTCAAAAATGCAATCTGGACGTCAGGACACTTTAGAAGAACGATATGCAATAAAATTGTGTTTTAAACTTGGAAAAAATGTCACAGAAACGTATGGAATGCTTCAGACTCTTTTTGGAGCATCTTGCATGAATCGAGCATCGGTTTTATTTATTGCCAAACCCTGTTTGTGCAGTTATGAGTTTTGAGGGAATAGTTTGCGGTAACATTATTTTTAAACGAACCATAACTCATTTGTTTGCACACAGTTAAATGGTTTCAAACATTACTACCTAAAACTAGCCCAGTCGGCTGGCTGTAGAATACACTGATTGGTTCTCTACAGAGAGGTTATAGAATTTACACTTCTATATTTTAAAATGGCAGTGATGCCACTTGTTCCCGAAACAAAGATGGCGGACGTCGGTAAACTAATCAGTTTCGGGAACCTATTGATCAGGAAAGTCCCATGGTTAGTGCTCACATCTACGTCTGCTACTTTGATTTTGTCCCGCGCATTTGGAGCCGACTGCATGATAAGGATTGCCTATATATACTCTCGTCTTCAAAGAACTCACTCTCTTACACTGTGACTTACAGAGAAAGCTCTCTCTCTCTCTCTCTCTCTCTCTCTCTCTCGTCTCTGTCTCTGTCTGTCGGTCTCTCTCTCTCTCTCTCTCTCTCTCTTACATTTTGACTTCCAGCAGTTAACCCCACGAAAATATATACATTCTGCAACCTTTTTCTTTCTTGTTCTTCCTTTTCTGTTAGACTTCTTCCAGCTTCAGAAATTTCGTCAAACTCTGAAAGAGACAAACAACCAACATGGGAGAAGATACCTTAAATGAAATACTTAGTCCACATACATTTTATAGTCTACAGAACACTTTCAACATTTAGTCTTTTTCCATAACATCCGAGTTACTACACACACACACACACACATACAGAAATATTCAACAGACTCGTGTTACACACATACACACACACACACACACACACGTACAGAAATATTCAACAGACTCGTGTTAGTTACACACACACACACACACACACGCACACACATAGAGAAATATTCAACAGACTCGTGTTAGTTACATACACACACACACACACACATACAGAAATATTCAACAGACTCGTGTTAGTTACATACACACACGCACACACATAGAGAAATATTCAACAAACTCATGTTAGTTACATACACTCACGCACACACCCAGAAGAATATTCAACAGACTATATAAGAATATTTGTAATGTTTCCTTTTTCATGTATTTCTTGATATATAAATTTAATTTTTGTTTGTACTTCATTGTTTTAAATGTTTTTTTTTTTCCGTGTCGTTTCAAATCTTTTTCTTGATCTGCCTTTTCAAATATAAACCCACATAAATGTTGGGGGAAATAATAACCAAAACAACATGTTCCCAACAGGGTAAGACTCCCCTAATGAGTGACCTAGACATAACACTAAACAATCTGACGGCGAGGCTCCAGTAATGCTGGCCCTTTAGGGAATGCAGAGTACCTCTTTATTGACATTGCTCCCGGGTTCAATCTGGCCCCGAGTGATAGCACCTGATAAGGTCCTATCTATGGTTAAATTAGAAGTAAACTTTATACTTATGCTAAATTGATTGTTTGAAATAGAATTGTTTGATCCTGCAACTGTGTGTAAATAAATGACTGATGTTTAATTGAATTGTTAGTGATATAGCAATGCTTGGAACCATTAAACTTCATTGACTAAACTGAATTGTTTGAGATGGATCTGTTTTGACATTTAATCTGCGTAATTATGATAAGCTGAATTGTTTGAAATAGAATTGTTTATATGTATAAAAATGAATTTGAATTGAATAACCTACAATGATTGATATGCCATAAAACCAAACCAAACTAAAAGAAAAATTATCTAAAAATAATAGTTCTATTTGTCATCGTTAAATAGTTTTAAGTACAGAAAATGATAAAACAGTTCTATTTGACCCATAAATGGGACCCAAATATGTACTACCACTCCAAGACAAAGTGGATATTGGAGTAATGGCAATGAATAGGTTCCTCACAAATTCCAAAGCTATAGGACTGGAGCCTCACCATCAGATTGTTTAGCATTATCCAATTTACCCAACCCCACCGCTCGGGCAGGATATGACACAAGGTCAGTTTTTAAGCGGAGTTTAACAGATTTGATTTCAGAGTTTTCCTTCTCCTAGACTAGTTGCCTAACCAAGGCTGAAGAACCTAGTCTGCCCTACTATTTGCCCATAGCTGGAGGGAGAATAATTGGATTCATACCTTTCCCAAGGGTATTAGTGTTATGTGAAATGCAATCAGTCTCGTCCAGGATTTGAACTCGTGTCGCCATGTTCATTTCCTACGGCGATAACGATTACACCACAGGCACCTCCCGATTGTTTAGCATTATATCCTGAACACTAGTTAAGGAGGGTTTGACCCTTCTGCAGGGATGTAGTCGGTGTATTCAACAGCTCCAGCCGGCTGGACTGAGTTTATTAACACACATGAACTGAGCGGAAATTATTTCTACTAATATTTTCGTACTCATAAAACCATATATACTAAAAAAAAAAACAAACAAGATTTAACACTAAATAACCCACAAGCGTTGATATGCCATTAAACAAAATAACTAAGATATCGACCGACCAAAACTATTTCCTTTTCCACAAAGACCTATATATATATATGTGTGTGTGTGTGTGTGTGTGTGTGTGTGTGTGTGTGTGTGTGTCCACTGTGACTGGGTTGTGTCCCTATCACACTATTATACTCTTCTGATCACCTTTAATATATCCAGCAGCTGCCAAATACACAGGAGAAAAACCCTATTCAAAGAGACTTATGTGAATTCACACTGGAGAGAAACCATTTTCTTGTGGTGTGTGTAGATATCAATTTTATGGAATTCTGATTTAACAATATATATACATATATATATACAAAGAAGATAAATTGCGAATGATTTAAATTGAGAATATATAAGAGGAATCTAATAAATCTCCAGGTGTGCTCAATGTATGATATTATTATATAGATTTATACATTTCTGACTGAGCAAATTCATATCATTGGAAGAAAAACAGACCTTCATTTGGCTATTATAAATTTATTTCAGCTGGTCTCTTCTTATGAAAAACCAACCTCTTTAAATAGCCATCATATAAATAAATTTCATAAATAAAGATGTGGATAATAGTCTGAAGAATTGTAATACTACAAATTATAATCAAACCTCATCTTGTACATTCAGAGTAATATTTTCATGTAGAATATATAGACATTAACTTCTTATTCTTTATTTTACATCTTTGTTAATAAGAGGTGAAAAAATTGCAATTAGAGCCATTTGATGTTACCTGTGAAAAAAGGGCTGAGTGTAAAGGCAAGTGACATAAAAAATGAATGATGTGGTTGGTGCAGGAACTGACTGTGGTCGTGTGGCACAAAACTGTTTCAGACATTTCAAGGAAGATTACACCAGTCTCAAAAACAAACCAAGGTTAGGGAGATCTTTTGTTGCAGAAGATGAGGCCTTGCTTGAAATGGTTGAATATAAAACTGGTTCAGGCATTTCAAGGAAGATTACACCAGCCTCGAAAACAAACCAAGGTCAGGTAGACCTCCATTTGAGAATAATGAGACCTTACTTGAAATGGTTGAATATAAAACTGGTTCAGACATTTCAAGGAAGATTACATCAGTCTCAAAAACAAACCAAGGTTAGGGAGATCTTCTGTTGCAGAAGATGAGACCTTGCTTGAAATGGTTGAATATAAAACTGGTTCAGACATTTCAAGGAAGATTACACCAGTCTCAAAAACAAACCAAGTTTAGGGAGATTTTCTGTTGCGGAAGATGAGACCTTGCTTGAAATGGTTGAATATAAACCAAACACAAGCACTCGTAAATTGTTAATAGAACTTGGTCCTTCACAAAGCACAACCAGTCGGCACCTCCATAAACTCGACGTTGTGAACAGATGCTGAAATACGAAATAGTTTGAAATATTGCAAAACTTTTGACTCCTTCCAATAGCATTTTTGTCGTTTATGTTTGCTTTTTGTTTGTTTTATTTTATTTCATTTTATTTTATTTTATTTTTGCTGTTGTAGTTGTTTAAAAGACAGGTGTATCTATTTGGAAATCACACCTGTTACCTGACCTAATTAAACAACTGTCAGTTACATTTTAATTTGCGAAGTGTTATGGCCCTGTAAGGGGTCAAAAAGAGAACAGAACACCATGGTTATAGAATAGGTATATATTTACAAGAACAAAAGATGGTTACAAGAACATGAGACGGTAAGCTAGTTCGCATAACCGTGCAGGGGCGAGGTTAGCTTCCGGATCTAGACTGACTTCGTATTGCTATATCTTCTGGTATTATGGAGAGTTGTTGAGTTCATTAGTAGGTGATTCCACCACAACAGGGAGTGAAGTAGCTTTTTTATTATTGTAATTTAGTGGAAAATTGCATGACACAACAGTTAAAACTCCAGTGAAATTATCACGAAAACATTATCTTCCCTCTGTTTTCTTTTTGTAAATTAAACACCCCTGAATTTTCTCATGATGAACAAATCCTTTCGTTGATTCAGTAAGAGATAACGAATGACGAATACAAAAACTTTGTCACTGCCCACATGGAAGCAACCATAGAGTTCATACCAACCAAACCAAGAGCCAAATGTAGTGTTCCATAGGAGTCACTAATAGTTACAAAAAAAAAAACGAAACTTTTTTAAGAAGCATGCTTAATCAATTAAAGAAACACAACAAATGCCAACATGCTGAAACTTAAGAAAATTCAAAAATAACTGACCTACATATACAAAAAGGAAGATATTGAAACCCAAATTGATAAGATTTGAAATTCAGTGAAAGAGAAGCAATAATGAATAACATAGAAGACAGTAAATGAGGTGAACAAAAATAACAACATATTATGAGCAAAACTAAAAGTAGCCAGCCCAGAAGAAAAACTTCAGAAGTGGAAAGAACATTCCAAGAATCTACTCGGAAATCCTCCTAGAATCACTGAAGAACCAATCCAAAAAATTATCAATGGCTAAAAAGACATCAAACAAGGACAGTTTACAAAGGAAGAACCTGATGCAGTATTGAAAAAAATTAAAAACAGAAAAGTTACAAGTTTTGACAATATATTCACTGAAGTTTGGAAGACAAAAAAATGTGACTGACAACTTACTTCTCCGATAAGGTAATGCAGTGTATGAACAAAACACATGCGAGAAATTGACATAAGGCAGCATCCTTTTCTTGCCCCACCAAAAAAAGCGATATCAGTATCCCTAAGAAATTCTGGGACATTAATCTTATTGCAATAGCTGCTTAGGTTTATTATGCCTGCTTGTTAGTTATCCCGTCATTGCCATTGCTCCCAGGTCCACTCTAGCTCGGAGCGGTAGCATCTGAAAGGGTCCTATCAATGGGTCAAATAAAAATATTTGACATTTAAACTGAGAGCAAACTGAGTGCCATGCTAAATTGAATTGTTAGAAATAGATGGTTTGGTTTGGTTTGGGTTGGTTTTATGGCATATCAACCTTTGTAGGTTATTTAATGCCAAATCCATTTTTATGTAAATAATCTGTTCTATTGAAAACAGTTAAATTTAGCATAAGTACACAGTTTAATTGTCAAAAACATTTCCATTTCAAACTATTCAAGCAGTTATATGTAATAATTCAGTTAATTGTGAATACAGTTTTAATGTCGAAAAACAGTTCTATTTGAAATAATTCAGTTAAGCATAAGCATGCAGTTTAAGTGTAAGTACGGTTTAATTGTCAAAAACATTTCTATTTCAAGCTATTCAGTTAACTCAATTCATTTTAGCATAAGTATGCTGTTATTTCTATTTAACCCATAGATAGGGCCCTATCAGGTGCTACCACTCCGGGCCAGAGTGGACCTGGGAGCAATGGCAATGAAGGGGTACTCCGCATTCCCCAAAGCTCCAGCATTGCTGGAACCTCACCATCAGATTGTTTAGTGTTATATCCAGGACACTCGTTAGGTGTATTCTACAGCCCCAGCTGACTGAGCAAGTTAGAAATAGAGCACTTTGACGATTTAGATGAGTGTAAATAAATGATTAATGTTTAATTGAATTGTTAATGAACTTAGAACTATTTAACTTTGTTGACAAATCATCTATATTTAATATATATGTATACACCGAATTTGGTATTAAATAACCTACAATGGTTGATATGCCATAAAACCAAACCAAACCAAATCCTATATTTTTAATATATATGTATAAAAAGGATTTAGCATTAAATAACCTACAATGGTTGTTATACCATAAAACCCAACCAAACCAAATCGTATATATTTAATATATATGTATAAAGAGGATTTGGCATTAAATAACCTACAATGGTTGATATGCCATAAAACCCAACCAAACCAACCAGACCAAACCAAATCCTTTTTTTTTAATCATACAATGTGTGAAAGCACATGTGATACCCTACCTTCATCAGCCGCCAACCAATATTATGATATTTAATATATATGTATAAAGAGGATTTGGTATCAAATAACCTACAATGGTTGATATGCCATAAAACCCAACCAAACCAAATCCTATATTTTTAATATATATGTATAAAAAGGATTTAGCATTAAATAACCTACAATGGTTGATATGCCATAAAACCCAACCAAACCAAATCCTATATATTTGATATATATGTATAAAAAGGATTTGGCATTAAATAACCTACAATGGTTGATATGCCATAAAACCCAACCAAACCAAATCCTATATATTTAATATATATGTATAAAAAGGATTTAGCATTAAATAACCTACAATGATTGATATGCCATAAAACCCAACTCAACCAATCTTGTATTTATAAATTGACATTCCCAAATGAAATTCTGATTCTTATGTAAAGCTCAGCTAAAACAATAAATTTACTATTAAATATTATGATTTGGAATTTTCACCATTGTCATGAAACTCAAACTGATTTAAAATTCTACTTTTGACCGTTTTTTCTTCTATACATTGTTGTAATTTGGACCATGTTATTTAATTTCAGTATATATTATTTAATTTTAAAATTTCTTTTAAAATAAGTGTTGCTATAAAATTGAAATATTCTTATAGTGATATTTCAACATTTTGAATAAACGTAAGTTAACAGGTAATATATTTGTGACAATTTTGAAGTTTGAAATTTGTGGTTAGGAATGGACCTACTATTTAATTCTAAAATTCCTATTTAGATGACAATGTTTCCACTAAATTGAAAAATTATTTTTTTTGAAATTTAAACAATTTCAAGATGATATGAAATACATTTGTAGCAACCTTGAATTTTGAAACTGATATGGCAGAAAGAATTTTAAATTAAATTTTAAGATCCATTTTAAAATAACAATGTTCCCATTGAATTTAAATATTGTGATTTTGAAATTTCATTATTGAAACTCTATATGAAATTAACTAGATTTGTGGCAATCTTGAATTAATAAATTGCAACTGAAGAAAGGATATTATTATTTTATTGAAAACCTGCATTGAAATAGAAGTTTTACCATTAAATATTGCGATGGAAAAATTTCAGCATAATAATGAGATTCAAAGTGACATGAAATTCTATTTTTGGCAGTTTCATTGTTGCAATTTCTGATGCAGAAAGGACATAATATTTGATTGTAAAATCCCTATGAAAAATAATGTTAAATTGAAATCGGTTGATATAAAATTTTAATCTTTTAATATAACCCAGGATAATACATAATACATTTGTGACAACCTTGAATGTGGAATTTGGTGATGCTGGAAATACATTTGTGACAATTTTGAAATTTGAAATTGGTGATGAGGAATGGACTTATTTAATCCTAAAATTCCATTTTAGTTGGTTGGTTGTTGGTTTTACAGTGTATCAGCCCTTTTCGAGTCATTCAACACTGAACTAAATTTCGAACAATTCAGTTGAGTATAAGTATAGTTTTTGTTTACTAATAGTTAAATGTCAAAAAAGCTGAGCTAAATGTCAAAACAGTTCTATTTCAAACTATTCTGTTTTGCATTAATACACAGTTTCAATGTCAAAAACAGTTCTATTTCAAACTATTCGGTTTTGCATAAGTACACATTCTTAAAGTCAAAAATAGTTCTATTTCAAACAATTCAGTTTAACATAAGTATGCAGTTTAGTTCTATTTAACCCCTAGCTAGGATCCACTCAGGTGTTATCACTTCAGGTGATAGTCGTCCTGGGAGCAATGGTAATGAAGAGCTACTCCGTATTCCCCAAAATTCCAGCATTACTGGAACCTCATCATCAGATTGTTTAGTGTTATATCCAAGATACTCATTTAGGGGGGCCACCCTTCTGCAGAGAAGCTGTTGACATATTCTACAAGTCAGCTGACTAGACAAAAATTCCAGTTTAGATGACAATGTTTCCATTAAACTAAAATATTGTGATAGTAAAATTTCAACATTATAATGAAACTCAAGATAACAGTAAAGGTATTTCTGGTAGCACTCTTATTAGAGTGAAATATTATAATTGGGAAATTTCAGCATTTTGATGCAATTCAAGATGATAAGATATACATTTAAGGTGATCTAAATTTTTTAAATTGTCAATGACGAAAGAACTTATAATTCAATTGTAAAGCAATTACTAAAACTGTAGTGTATCCTTTAAATTAAAAATAAATTGTGATATTTTAGATTTATTGAAACTTAAAATAACATAAAATACATTTTAGGCAGTCTCTTGGATGATACATTTTTTAAATAGATAACATTGAAATGACTTTATTTTTAATTTTAAAACCCCTGTGAAAAAACAGTATCTTCATTAATTTTAAATGTAATAGTGTGTTTTCAACCCCATGATGAAACTCAACATGGCAGGAAATACTTTTGTAGTAGTTTCTGGGACAATAAAAAGAAGTTTGTTTGTTTATACTCTTCAGTAATCAATATGTTAGTCATTAGAATGACTTCAGAAATATCTGTGTTGGACACATTTTATGGGGAAGCACTGGCAATCGTTAAAATTGACTTTTCAGTTTATTTTGCATCAATCTAGTTCACTTATCAAATATCCTTTAGCTTCATATCAGTAATATGTAAATAAACAAAACTTATTTATTGAATAAGGATATATTATTTACCTTGTACAAGTTATAAAAATCCCCCGATGGGCTATGTTTGCTAAATCATAAATAAAGTTATTAATCATGTCCAACATATTTGACACCCGGGAAAAGCAGTGTAAATCCCGTCCCATTTATATATATATATATATATATATATATATATATATATATATATATATATATATATGTGTGTGTGTGTGTGTGTGTGTGTGTGTGTATGTTTGTGTGTGTGTGGGGGAAGCAGTGTAAATCCCATACCATTTACACACACATATATATATATATATATATATATATATATGTGTGTGTGTGTGTGTGTGTGTGTGTGTTTGTGGTGGGGAGCAGTGTAAATCCCATACCATTTACATATATATATATATATGTGTGTGTGTGTGTGTGTGTGTGTGTATTGGGGGCAATAAGTGCACCAACACTACAGTCAATAAAGTAGTCTGTATCACAAATCCAGGTTAATAGGGGGTGTCCTCGTGGTGTAATGGTTAAAGCAATGGACTGCGAAATCGTTGTAAGTGAGTTTGTACTCCAGTGGCGCTATTATGTTCACTTTCGGACAAGTACCCTTGTGAAAGGTATGAACCCCCTTATCCTCCCAGCTAAAGGTTAAATAGTACCACTACTGTTCTTCTAGGAGAATGGATTAGGCATTAAATAACCTAAAAAGGTTGATATGCCATTAAACAAAATAAAACAAAACCAGATGAATAAATTCAAATGGAAATATGGAAGTCAAAAATCAACAATCACAAGTCCAACATCAAGAGATAAATAAATAAAGGGGTCAAAAATCCTACTTCCTAATACACACACAGTGACCTTACAATTCCTCATGAGCCCAAAATTCTGACACCGGCAAAGAAAAATGCAACAGTTTTTATTGAAGAGACAAATTTTATAATTAGTCGAGACAGCCATACTTAAGTCTAAAATGTATTTCTTTTTACTTTCTGGCAGATGAGGATTTGGACTTGAAGCCTTTTTTGAAGTAAAGGGTTTTTGTCCTCTTTCACTATGATCCTCTGGTCACACAAGTGACGACTAGGGGGGAGACCTCTCAAGTCTTGCACTTTTTCATTTGCTTTACTCATCAGAATGATGTACGTCTTTCACATGGTGTGGAACCCATCAACAGAAAATAGTGTGAGAGCTATTGAAAAGAAAGTGGGAGTCTGTTACTTCATTATCTAAACCAGATTTCATCGCCGTTGCTTCATGAAAATACTTTTTCAATTTTTTTAGGTATTTCACACCTACAATTGCAATAAACAGTGTCCTACTACACCTAAACTTCAAGCCGAGCACTTGGGTATTGTTCTCCAATTGTTCCAGGTCTTAAATATTATCGTCTGCCATCTTAAAGAAATTAGTAAAAAAAAAGAACATAAACGAATCCACAAATTGATCAATAAATGCAAGATACAAAATCAAAAATTACAGCTTCGAAACACTATTTTTTAGCGTTGAAATTATTTGATTTTCCTTATATATATATATATATATATATATATATAGAGAGAGAGAGAGAGAGAGAGAGAGACTGTCGTACTGACTAGATAGTTTGGAATTATTAAAAGGGAGGTAAATATAGGGAAACTAATATTAAGTTTATTAAAATTCTCTCCCTTACACCAATTTTTAATTTTACATGGAGTAGACATTTTGAGGTAGCCTTCGCATTTTTCTGTTGTTGTTGGTGGTGGTGGTGTTATTGTGGCGGTTTTCCTAATTTGGGTCGTGGTAATATGTTTCTTAGTGGTAGTATTGTTGTTGGTGGTCTTATTAGAGGTGATATTGTTGTTGTTGTTGTTGTTTCTATTAATATTGACATTGTTCTTGACGGTGTTATTTGTGGTATTGTTGGTGGTGGTGTTAATAGTGGCGGTATTCTTGTTAGTGTTGATATTTGTAGCGGTATTATTGTTGTTGGTGGTATTGTTGTTGGTGGTGGTATTGTTCTGTGGGTGGTATTGTTGGTGGTGTTATTATTTGTGGTGTCATTCTTGCTGGCGTTATTATTGGTGGTATTGTTGCTGTTGGTGCTTTTATTAGTGGTGGTATTGTGAGTGTTGAGGTCAATATTGTCCCTGGTGATTGTGTCATTGTTGCGACTGTTAATGGTCGTGGTGGAAGTGGGGGTGTTTTGCTGTTGGTTGTCGCCATATTGATGGCGGTCCTACTTTTTTTTGATGATGTGATATGAGGCCTCTTGTTGGAGGTATTGTTGTTGTTGTTGTTGATATTGATGGTGGTAGTGCAGCTGGTGGTGGTGGTGGTGGTGGTGTATTACTGCTCCTAATGGTCGCCGTTGTTAGTGGTAGCTGTTGGTGATGGTATTGTTTGTAGTGGTGGTATATTCAGTGCGGGGGAGGAGGTGGCAAAACTTATTCTCAAACTTATCCATTCATTGAATAAAAATAATTTCAACGTCTTCAGTTGACCCTAAAACTATCTCTGAAATGATTTCAACGTACAAACATTTTTATAGGTAATGTCATTCATACTCTTGCACAGCTAAGCCTGTCGACTGGGGCTGTAGAATACACCAACTGCATCTATGCAGAGGAGTAAGACAGCCCCTAACGAGTGTCCTAGATAAGATATTAAACAATCCGATAGTGGGGGCGTTCTCGTGGCGTAATGGTTAAAGCAATGAACTACGGGATCGTACTAAGCGAGTTCGAACCCCAGTCGTGCTATTACGTTCACTTTTGAATAAATACCCTTGAGAAGGGTAGGAATACGAAGCACCCCTTCATTGCCATTGCTCCCTGGCCCATTCTGACGCGGAGTGGTAGTACGTGGGAGGGTCCTATCTATGAATCAAATAGAACACTCTGAAACTTAAACTGTAGGCAAACAAATGACTGATACTGAATTGAATTGTTTGAAATAGAACTGTTTGATCATTTAACGGTGTGCAAACAAAGGATGGATGTCTAATTGAATTTTTAGTTGGTTTGTTGGGTTTTATAGCATATCAACCTTTGTGGGTTATCTAACGCCAAATCCATTTTTATGTAAATAATCTGTTCTATTTAAAACAATTCAGTTTAGCATAAGTACACAGTTTAATTGTCAAAAACATTTCTATTTCAAACTATTCAAGCTGTTATATGTAACAATTCAGTTAAGTGTAAATACAGTTTTAAAGTCGAAAAACAGTTCTATTTGAAATAATTCAGTTAAGCATAAGCACGCAGTTTAAGTGTAAGTACTGTTTTATTGTCAAAAACCTTTTTTATTTCAAGCTATTCAGTTTACTCAAACAATTCAGTTGAGCATAAGAATGCTGTTAGTTCTATTTAACCAGTAGATAGGGCCCTATCAGGTGCTACCACTCCGGGCCAGAGTGGACCTGGGAGCGATGGCAATGAAGGGGTACTCCGCATTCCCCAAAGCTCCAGCGCTGCTGGAATCTCACCATCAGACTGTTTAGTGTCATATCAGGACACTCGTCGGGGGAGGGGTCTTACCCCTCTGCAGAGGTGCAGTCAGTGTATTCTACAGCCCCAGCTGACTGGACAATGAATTTTTACTGATACATACCAACACTTGGTACCATTTAACTGCGCGCAAACAAATGTGTAATGTTGAATGTAATAATTAGTGTTAAATTGCAATACTGGTAACCACTTCACTGTTTGCAAATAAATGGTTAATATCGAATAGAATTATAAGTGTTAGATAGCAATAATTGAAACCATTTAACTATGTAGAAACAATAGCAATACTTGAGTGCTGTGATAATACCCGCTTCTGCAGTTTGCATAAATTACTGAGTCCTCGTCTGAATACTTATGTGGGCCGGATCAAGCGAGAAGCAGGTTCACAGAGAAAAGAACAAGACAAAACAACAACTTGTGGTTAAAACGTCAAGGGATGATGAGAAGCGTGTAACACTTAGTGGATGATTAATTCTAGTTTGAGTTTCGGCTGGCAAAAGATTATCTTAACTAACTGGGTCCGGCTGGTAATGTCGCTGTTCGTTATTTCTTTGTCCCGGTCAAATCAACTCCCTTCGAACCCAAACTAAGTCTGACTCTCGTACCCAAAATGCACCTGTATATATACAGAATGTTTCATTATTATTTCCGGCTAATGGAACACCCACGAATAAACCCAGGAGGTGCCCGTGGTGTAGTCATTATCGCCGTAGGAAATGAACGCGGCGATACGAGTTCAAATCCTGGACGAGACCGATTGCATTTCACATTGCACTAATACCCTTGGGAAAGGTATGAGTCCAATTACTGTCCCTCCAGCTATGGGTAAATAATAGGACAGACTAGGTTCTTCAGCCTTGGTTAGGCAACTAGTTTAGGAGAAGGAAAACTCTGAATTCAAACCTGTTAAACTCCGCTTAAAAATTGACCTTGTGTCATATCCTGCCCGAGCGGAGGGGTTGGTAAATAAACCCATAACTTTTGGGGGAGCCAATTCTCTCTGGACATAAAATTAGTTCCTAGACTGGCCGTCTCCGATACAGGGACATTAAATTCAGACCCTTTTAAGTTCTGACAAGTACTTAACACGTCCGCAGCTATATGTATAAACATTTTCTTATCTAGATTTCCTTAATCTAGTTAATGGGTTTTCCTAACATTTGAAATTCGATACCCAGGCCGAATCTAACTCATCTCACCACATATACATGTGTGTACACGTGTGCGCGTGTGTGTGTGCGTGCATGTAGGTGCGTGTGTGCGTGGGCGCAGACACACACACATATATATATATACACACACACAAACACACACACACACACGCACACTGGAATAGGTGCACACACACACACGTGTGTATACATGTATGTGCATATATCCAACTCATAGTGTCACAGTGCAAACAAATTAGTTCTCATTTTAAAATGAAATCACTGACAAACCAATTACTTACTTATCATGTACGAGGTGCATACGATAAGTTTCCAGACTTTTTTGTACTGGCATTTAAAATTGTTGTAGACTCTTGAAAAGGTTATTGCTATACATCTTAGGAGATGACTGACCAATTTTTATAATTTCAGGTTCAAATGAACAGCTACAGCATCAATTGGAATACACCCTACTAAAGCCTGATTGTCACAACTGAGGAATTTCAAAAATGCAATCTGAGACTTTAGAAGAAGGATATGCAATAAAATTCTGTTTTAAAATTCAGTTTTTGAGTGGCATAAGAGATTCAAGGAAGACAGGGAGTCTGTGAGGGATGATGAGAGGTGTGGGAGGAGTAAGGAAGTCAGAACACCAGAGTTGATTGGCCAAAGGGTTTGGGTTAGGGTTACTATGTTGAGGTTTTAAGGGAGTTCAGGAAGAGATTCCTAGGGAAGAGGCCAGCACTCTTCAAATCGGCTCAGTGGCATTTCCACCAAGACAATACACCAGTCCACAACTCCATCCTTGTCACAGACTATTTGACCAAGATGAGCATCAACACAGTTCCTCAGCCTCCCTACAGTCCAGACGTTGCTCCCTGTGACTTTTGGTTATTCCCTAAGCTCAGAGGCTGTCGTTATGAGACAATTGAGTAGATGAAAGAGGCTGTGATGAAGGTCATTGACACGCTCACACAAGAGGACTTCCATGGGGACTTTCAGAAGTTGTTGGAACGGTAGAACAAGTGCAGTGCAGCCGGAGCAGATTAGTTCGAAGTTCGACAAAAGTTTCATATGTGTACTATCAATAAAAGTGCCCATACTAAAAAAGTCTGGAAACTTATCGAATGCACCTCGTATATCTATTTGAATGTGTGCAAACAAATGACTGTTAGTGTTACATAGGAATACTTGAAACTATTTCTCTGTAAAGAAAAAAATTAACTCAGGCTTGTTTAAAAATATTATCACTTAATGTTTACGAATCCTATATCTAATGTATATGTCTAGAGTGTTCGCTAATAGTCCGGGAGACCTGGGTTCAATTCCAGGTCGCATCATACCAAAGATTTTTAAAATGGTACTTGATACCTTCTTGCTTAACACTCAGCAATATAAGGTACGTATCAAGGGTAAAGTGGAGCAATCTTGGGAAAGAAGTATCGCTCTCCCCTACACATTGGTGTAGTAGTTATTGAAAAGGGAGCCTTCTGGTCGTCGTCGACTAAAGGGAGACAACTTTACGTACTTTACTTATAAACCGGATTTGGCATTAAATAATCTACAACGGTTGATATGTCATAAAACCAAACCAGTCGTCCAACGAAGACCTTCATCACAGATACAAATTAAGATTTTAAAATTCTCTCAATGAATTTCCACTGAGATAGTTTTATTCATATTTGAGACTTGTTTGTTTTTTGCTTTGTTTTGCTTTGTTTTGTTTTGTTTTGTTTTTTTAGTTTTTTGTTTATTGTTTTTTTGCCATTGTTTTCTTTCTTTTTTTTTCTTTTTTTTCTGAACGTTTGTCACGCAGAACTGGGAAGTAAAAAATGATAGATATTTTCTTTCATCTGCATTCAAATGGAACGATTGTTCTCATTACGAACTTAAGATTAAAAATTTTACTTGTCGTCACTAAGTAGAGCTAGGTTCAGATTTAGATTTATATGTTTAACGACATGTCAACACCTTGTGTTGTATTTTATAGTCGAAATATGATTTAATCATGCCGGTTATGGGTCAATGGACTGTCATTATCATCATTTTCTAACAAGCGTCTTAAATGATGATTTTAACACTGCAAGATTGATCCATATGGTAAGTTATAGGGTCCACCTAAAGCAGGTTTGACTACTTTGATGATGTAAACGGCATATCAACACCTTGTGAGTTATTTAAAGTCGAAATATGATTCACTCGTAAATGTTTGATTCCAGTTATAACGATTTGTATTTTCATCTTTTCCCTGCAATGAATTTTTCATATTTCTCACACATTTATATACCGGGGTGTTGAAAACGCTGGCTTTATTCCACGCTGAGAGGCAAGACTCCAACCCACCAAAAAAAAAAAAAAGGATGTCCTGTCTGTGTACCATTTTCAACTATAAAGTAGAATAACAAAAAAATATTGGATAAAAACTCATGACTCAGAGTTTCACTGTACCGATCTTCAGGTGAGCCAGTATCGACACATCCGAAGTCTATGGAATTCAAAACAGTAAACAATGAATCTACGAAGACACTAAGAATTCTAAATGTTCGTTTGTTTGTTTGGGTTTTATGGCGTATCAACATTTCCTGGTTATTTTATGCCTAATCAATTTTTTATAGAAATGAGAAATTCTATTTAAAACAATTTAGTTTAACATGAGAACACAGTTTAATTGTCAAAATCATTTCTATTTCAAGCCATTCAGTTTAGTTAAACAAATCTTATTCAAACAATTCATTTTAGTATAAGTACAGTGTTTGTTTACATAGAGTTAAATATCAAAACAGTTCTATTTCAAACAATTCAGTTTAGCATAAGTACGCAGTTTAGTTCTATTTGACCCATAGATCAGGTGCTACCACCCCGGGCCAGAGTGAATCTGGGAGCAATGGCAATGAAGGTGTGATCCGCATTCCTCAAAGCTCCAGCATCCCTGGAACTTAACCATCAGATTGTTTATTGTCAGTTTAGCATAAGTACAGATTTTGTTTACAAACAGTTAAATGTCAAAACAGTTCTATATTAAACAATTCAGTTTTGTGTAAATCCAGTTTCAATGTCAAAAAACAAATCCATTTCAAATAATTTAGTTTAGCATCAGCACGCAGTTTAAATTTAAGTACAGTTTAATTGTCAAAAGCATTTCTATTTCAAGCAATTCCGTTTAGTCAAACAATTCAGTTTAACATAAGTATGCCGTTAGTTCTATTTAACCCAAAGATAGGGCCCTATCAGGTGCTACCACGCCGGGCCAGAGTGGGCCTGGGAGCGATGGCAATGAAGGAGTGCATCGCATTCTCCAATACCCCATCATCATTGGAACCTCACCATTAGATTGTTTAGTATCATATCCAAGACACTCATTAAGGGGTCTTACCCCTTTGTAGAGGTGCAGTCGGTGTATTCTACAGCCCCAGCTGACTGGTCAATGAAGGGGTACTCCACATTCCCCAAAGCTCCAGCACTGCTGGAACCTCACCATCAGATTTTTTAGTGTCATATCCAAGACACTCGTTATGGGGTCTTACCCCTCTGTAGAGATGCAGTCGGTGTATTCTACAGCCCCAGCCGACTGAGTAATGATAATAAGAGTTAAATCGATTCGGCATTGGATATCTGGCGCACGTGGCATATTGCCAGGCGTGTAATTCTACCTCAATGTGCACAGGGAGATTTTATGCCCGTATCGATAAACAAAACCCCACATATATGTATTTACTCGCGTTTGAGGAGTAATGGTTATTGTCGTAGGAAATGGACTGGACGATACCAGTTCAAATCAGAGACGGGGCGGTTTGAATTTTTGATAGTTTGTAATGCCGTAAAACAAATCCATCAACCAACACAGTAAAAAAAAAAGAAAGAAAAATAAAAAAAGGAAAAAGAATAAAAGAAAAAAATGAAAAAATTGAATAAAAAGAAAAAATTTTAAAAATTAATAAAGAAAGAAAATCGAAAAAGGAAAAACGAAAGAAAAAAGAGAAAGAAAGAAAAAAGAAAAAATGAAACAAAAAGAAGAAAGAGAAAAAACGAAAGAAGAAAAACGAAAGAAAAAAAACGAAAGAAAAAGAAAAAAGAAGACAAGAGAAAAAAATAAACAAAAAGAGAAAAAAGGAAAAAAAAAAAAGAAAGAAAAAATTTTAAAAATCAATAAAGAAAATCGAAAAAGGAAAAACGAAAGAAAAAAAAGAAAAAGAAAGAAAAAAGTAAAAAAGAAAAAAATGAAACAAAAAGAAGAAACGAAAGAAAAAGAAAAATGAAAGAAAAAAGAAAAAATAAACAAAAAGAGATGCAGTCGGTGTATTCTACAGTCTCAGCCGACTGGGCAAGCGGAAACAGAGTATAGTTGGTTCCATACATGCGGACTTGAGACATGCGAACGAGTTAACCTATTTTTCATAGTAGGGTATTTTCTGGAATTCTCCACAGGGCGTAGTGGCTAACGTGCCGGACTGTGATATCGTAGTTAGCAAGTTCGAAATCCACTTGCATTGTTACATTCACGCTTAGATATTCAGAATACTACAATGTTATTTTCCAGCCATAAAACGTTGTGCCATTGCAGTAAGTAAATTAGCGACCATAGTCGAGGGTGACTCTAAGGCTCCCTTTTCAATAGCTACCACATTGAGGTGTAGCAGCGGAGCTACTCCATTCCCTGAATTGCTCCACTTCACCCTAGATACATACCTTATAATGCTGAGTGTTAAGCAAGGTGGCATCAAGTACCATTTTTTGAGTCTTTGGTATGACTTGACCTGGGATTGAACGCCGGTCTCCCGGACCATTGGCGAACACTCTCCGGTGGTAAAAGTGGACGAAAGCAATGAACTGTTTAACTAACCAAAGATTTATTTACTACTGTTAGTAGGTAGTCGCCGGGAGAAAGAAAGGTAGTATTGAAACAGACGATCGCAGCGTCAAAGATAAGTAATATATCCAAATGATAAAAAAGCTGAGCAGAGATATACCTTGAATTTTTTTTATTAGTGGTGGTATTGTTGTTGTTGGTTTTATTAGCGGTGGTTTTGCTGGTGGTGGTTTTATCAACCATTTGTTTAATATTGTTGTTGTTGATGTAATTAGTGTTGGTATTGTTGTTGGTGGTATATTAGAGGTGTTATTGTTGTTGGTGGTATTGTGGGTGGTGTTATTATTTGTGGTGTCATTCTTGTTAGCGTTATTGTTGGTCGTATTGTTGCTGTTGGTGGTTTTATTAGTGGTGGTATTGTGAGTGTTTAGGTCAACATTGTTCCTGGTGATTGTGTCATTGTTGCGACTGTTAATGGTCATGGAGGAAGTTTTGGTGTTTTGCCGTTGGTGGTTGCCATATTGATGTCACCCGTCCTATTTTGATGTGATATGAGGCCTCTTGGAGGTATTATTGTTGTTGTTGATATTGATGGTGGTAGTGCAGCTGGTGGTGGTGGTGGTGGTGTATTACTGCTCCTAATGGTCGTCGTTGTTAGTGGTAGCTGTTGGTGATGGTATTGTTTGTAGTGGTGGTATATTCAGTGGTGGGTCACAACTTATTCTCAAACTTATCCATTGATTGAATAAAAATTATATCAATATCTTCAGTTGACCCTAAAACTATCACTGAAATGACTTCAACGTACTCATATTTACCAACCCCTCCGCTCGGGCAGGATATGACACAAGGTCAATTTTTTGCGGAGTTTAACAGGTTTGAATACAGAGTTTTCCTTCTCCAAGACTAGTTGCCTCACCAAGGCTGAAGAACCCAATCTGCCCTACTATTTACCCATAGCTGGAAGGAGAATAATTGGATTCATACCTTTCAACGTACAAACATTTGTATAGGTAATGTCATTCATAATCTTGCACAGCTAGGCCTGTCGATTGGGGCTGTAGAATACACCGACTACATCTATGCAGAGGAGTAAGACATCCCCAAACGAGTGTCCTGGATATGACATTAAACAATCTGATGGTGGGGGGTCCCCGTGTTTTAATAGTTAAAGTGATGGATTGCGGGATCGCAATAAGCGAGTTCGAACTCTAGTGTCCACAGAGCTTGAATTACGAACTCCAGTAGACACAGTCCTTGAATATTTTCCTGGTTCTAACATTATCATCCACTGGGTCACGTCTAAGGTACTGTTTTGGAGCGCACCCACCCACAAAATGGAGCTCATAAACTTTCGTCTCCTTACATCTTTGTGGCTGGTGTTCAGCTGTACTTGCCAAAAGGACACGAGTCGTTCCGTCATTTCCGTCAATCGTGTCGGGGGTCGAAACATCCGCTTCTCCTCGCTCCGCACATGCGTACACGATCTTCAGATCTCCATTTTTTCCAAGTCATTTTTAACTGCAACAAGAGACTTGGGCTAGCCGTTCGGAGACTGTCTGATCTATCTATCTATCTATCTATCTTAATGAATTCTTATCTATCTATCTATTCAGTTTCAATTTTTTATGAGTCGTTCAATTACGTTACAATATCAAAACATTGAATAAAGATTTTATTTGGAATTCAGATTTCTGGTATCAAGAGAAATTCAAACGCACACTTCACCGAACAGTAAAAAGTAAAGTTGGCGACCATAGTCAAGGGTGACCAGAAGGCTCCCTTTTTAATAGCTACTACACTGAGGTGTAGGGTAGAGCGCTACTCCTTTCCCTGGATTGCTCCACTTTACCCTTGATAAGTACCTTATATCATTGAGTGTTAAGTAAGGAGGTACCAAGTACCATTTTTAAAGTCTTTGGTATGACGCTACCTGGATTGAACCCAGGTCTCCCAGACCCTTGGCGAACACTCTACCCACTGTACTTCATCCTAAAATAATTGTTTCATAAATAAATCCATGATCCAAACTGTAGCTGAAATACTCAAAATAACATCCGCTTTAAAAAAAAAAAAAAAAAAAAAAAAAAAAAACAACCAAAAAACACGAGAGCGAAACAAAAAAACAAAAAGCTTTGAACCGTTTTCATTTGCATAATCTCCCAGAAATCAATATATAGTGACTGTTAGATTAGGAATGGGTATTTCGTCCGAAGGCTATGAAAAGGCATGAAACTGACAGTCACCATACAGCGTTCATATCTGAATCTGTTTATATCTATATAGGAGGTGCCCGTGGTGTAATGGTTATCGTCGTAGGAAATGGACATGACGACACGAGTTCAAATCCTGGACGAGACTGATTGCATTTCACATAGCACTAATGCCCTTGGGAAAGCTATGAATCCAATTATTCTCCCTCCAGCTCCAGTAGGGCAGACTAGGTTCTTCAGCCTTGGTGAGGCAACTAGTCTAGGAGAAGGAAAACTCTGAATTCAAACCTGTTAAACTTCGCTTAAAAATGACCTTGTGTCATATCCTGCCCGAGCGGAGTGGGTGGTAAATATGATAGGAGTTGTCCCTAGTTTCTCTAAAATTACCGATACATTTTCTTTCGTACTGTTAATTTTGTAATATAAACATCAGTTGCCTAGTAGGATCTAAATCGAAATAGTTTCTCAACGTCATTTACCTTTTATATGTGGTTCATTTATATTTGACCGTGATCAATTATGAGACAGCTGAAAAATTGAACAAGATAATAATAAGAATTTCTGAAAATCAAGAATTGAACAAACACCATGAATACTTTTTTTTTTCTTTAGTAATTCAACTGTTATTTTCAATGTTTATTTTTATTTGCTGTGTATTTGTGAGATTACGTTTTGTTTTTCCTGAGTAGCGTGAAATAGAAACGCTTTTCACAATTAAATTATGCTAAACAGAATTATTTGAAATAGAACTGTTTTTTGACTTTGAAACTGTATTTACACTAAACTGAATTGTTTCAGCATTTACCTGTGTTTAAACAAAATCTTTGCTAATAGTAAACGGAATAATCTGACGAAACTGAATAGCTAGAAATAGAAACGTTTCCCACAATTAAACTGTTCCTACATTAAAACAGCATGCTTATGCTAAACTGAATTGTTTGAAATTGAACTGTTTTTGACATTGAAACTGTACTAACACTAAATTGAATTGTTATATATAACTGTTTGAATAAACTGAATAGTTTGAAATAGAAATGTTTTTGACAATTAAACTGTGTACTCATGGTAAACCGAATGTTTTTGACAATTAAACTGTGTACTCATGGTAAACCGAATTGTTTTAAATAGAACTGATTATTTACATAAAAATGGATTTGGCGTTAAATCACCTACAAAGGTTGATATGCCATAAAACCCAACCAACACACCAAAGTGATAGTTATTAGCGTAGGAATAAACACAGCGTAAGAATGAACACGACAACACGAGGTCAAATCTTACACGACGCTTGAGAAAGTTTTGAATCCAATTAGTTTCCCTCCAGGTATGAGTAAATAGTAGGGCAGACTGAACTCTTTAGGCAAGCGATCTAGAATGAAAACTCATGCAAACTTATTAAACTCAAATATAAAGGATTTAGTTTGGTTGGGTTTTACGACATATCAAACATCGTAGGTTATTTAATGACAAATCCTCTCGATAGATATAGACTAGATATTTAGGATTTGGTTGGGTTGGGTTTTGTGGCATATCAACCATTGTTGGTTATTTAATGACAATTCCTTTTTATACATACATATCAAATATATAGGATTTGGTTGGGTTTGGTTTTATGGCATATCAACCATTGTTGGTTATTTAATGACAATTCCTTTTTATACATACATATTAAATATATAGGATTTGGTTGGGTTGGGTTTTGTGGCATATCAACCATTGTTGGTTATTTGATGACAATTCCTTTTTATACGTACATATTAAATATATAGGATTTGGTTGGGTTGGGTTTTATGGCATATCAACCATTGTTGGTTATTTAATGACAATTCCTTTTTATACATACATATTAAATATATAGGATTTGGTTGGGTTTGGTTTTTTGGCATATCAACCATTGTTGGTTATTTAATGACAATTCCTTTTTATACATACATATTAAATATATAGGATTTGCTTGGGTTTGGTTTTATGGCATATCAACCATTGTTGGTTATTTAATGACAATTCCTTTTTATACATACATATTAAATATATAGGATTTGCTTGGGTTGGGTTTTGTGGCATATCAACCATTGTTGGTTATTTAATGACAATTCCTTTTTATACATACGTATTAAATATATAGGATTTGGTTGGGTTGGGTTTTTTGGCATATCAATCATTGTTGGTTATTTAATGACAATTCCTTTTTATACATACATATTAAATATATAGGATTTGCTTGGGTTGGGTTTTGTGGCATATCAACCATTGTTGGTTATTTAATGACAATTCCTTTTTATACATACATATTAAATATATAGGATTTGGTTGGGTTGGGTTTTGTGGCATATCAATCATTGTTGGTTATTTAATGACAATTCCTTTTTATACATACATATTAAATATATAGGATTTGCTTGGGTTGGGTTTTGTGGCATATCAACCATTGTTGGTTATTTAATGACAATTCCTTTTTATACATACATATTAAATATATAGGATTTGGTTGGGTTGGGTTTTGTGGCATATCAACCATTGTTGGTTATTTGATGACAATTCCTTTTTATACATACATATTAAATATATAGGATTTGGTTGGGTTGGGTTTTGTGGCATATCAATCATTGTTGGTTATTTAATGACAATTCCTTTTTATACATACATATTAAATATATAGGATTTGGTTGGGTTGGGTTTTGTGGCATATCAATCATTGTTGGTTATTTAATGACAATTCCTTTTTATACATACATATTAAATATATAGGATTTGGTTGGGTTGGGTTTTATAGCAATCTTTATAGATTTATATCAAGCACATGATATGTAAACATATTTTGTATATGACATTCTTAAACGAGACTGATCTCTTCTTTACACACAGTTTAATGATTTCAAGTATTGCTACGTAACAGTCACAATTTCACATCAGTCATTTGTTTGCACCCGTAGTTTGTTCTATTTGAGCAATATATAGGACCCTATCAAGTGCTACCACTCCGGGTTAGAGTAGACCTGCAGCAATGGTATGAAGGGATAATCTGCATTCCCAAAATCTCCAAGGCTTGTGCCTCGCCATTAGCTGGTTTAAAGTCATATCCAGAACACTCGTTAGGTGGAAGGTCTTACCCCTCTGTAGAGATGCAGTCGATGTATTTTACATACCCAGTCGATTGGGCTCGAAGACTAAAGGTACATGTAATAGTGTCAACGATATGACAAAAATCTATATCTGATGGTGAGGCTGGAGATTTGGAGATTTTTGAGAGTGTGGAGTGCCCATCTATTGCCATTATTTCTGGATACATTCTGACCCGGAGTGGTAGCACATATTAGAGTCCTGTCTAGGGGTCAAATAGATCTTTTTGAAAAATTATTAGTGTTCAATTATTGGAAAGAGACAGATATACAAAACATGTATATACGAACGTACAACGAACGCGATTCTCTAACTTCTAGACATGAAAAAACACGAGAAGGGTTGGCATGCCGTAAAAATCAATCAAACAACCAACCAGTTATATGGCTTCAGGTGTTCCGATCAAATACAAATAATATTCAAATAGATCTATTTGGACCCTTAGTCCTCTGTGGCTGATATAGTTCACGTGATCTTAGCCCCACAGACGAGACCTTACAACGGTTGTAATGGTATTATCATTCTCAAGAGTATAAGTAAAGTTGGACAATTTTAAATTAATTTCTTCGGGCTCAATTTTTTAAAGACTTCATCGTATAGAAAGCTCTTTTACTGAGGTTAGTTTAGTTCACAACAATCCCAAAAGCAAAATGCACTTATTTAGAATACAGTGAATCGCTATCAATAAATTTTAAGACGAATTTCCTGTGGCAATGAATTGTTGGCGTTAAATTAAAAGGCATGAAATATCTGTAGCTATGAATTGTTGACGTTAAATTATAAGACATGATTTTTCTGTTGGCGTTAAATTATAAGGCATGAAATTTTTGTGGCTATGAATTGTTGGCGTTAAATCATAAGACATAATTTTTCTATTGGCGTTAAATTAAAAGGCAAGAAATATCTGTAGCTATGAATTGTTGACGTTAAATTATAAGGCATGATTTTTCAGTTGACGTTGAATTATAAGGCATGAAATTTTCTGTGGGTGTTAATTCATAAGATATGAATATTATGCAGGTATGAATTTTTGGCGTTACACAATAAGACATGAATGTTCTGTGGCTATGAGTTGTTTTTGGTCCCTAGCATATTGATCATATCGATTAATTGTCTTCAGAAGTAATTTTTTTCTTTTAAAGATATTGTTCGTTTCTGTTTACGTTCAGCGCAGTCAGCTGGGGCTATTGAATGTACCGACAGCCTTTCTGCAAAAGAGTGTGAAAACCAGTGCCCTGGTTATGACATTAAACAATCTGTTGTTGAGGATCCAGTAATGCTGGAGCTTTGGGAAATGTGGAGTATCCCTTCATTTCCATTGCTCCCGAGTATGCTCTGACCTTGAATGGTATTACCTGATAGGGTCCTATCTATTGGTCAAAAAGAACTGTTTTGACATTTAAAATGAGCGCCAACAAATGACTGATGTTTAATTGAATTGTAATTGAAACATAGCAATATTTGGTACCATTTAACTTTGTTGGCTTATACTAAATTGAATTATAAGAAATAGAACTATTTTATCAGTTACCTGTGTGTAAACAAATGACTGTGTTTAAATGAATTGTTAGTGATCCCTAGCAATACGTGGAACCATTTAACTGTGTGTAAAGAATAAGCTTAGACTAATTTAGATACGTTATCACCAAAATGTGTTTACAAATCGTATATATCTTATCTATATATAAAGAGGATTTGGTATTAAATAACCTACAATGGTGGACAAGCCATAAAGCCAAACCAAGCCAAACTAAAGTAATCTGTTTACGCTGAGTGCAAAATTGATTTTGTAGAATTGGCTTATCATTGCTGGTGATCGATTAGTTAGCGTGTAAGTTTTGAAGATGAAATGGAGGTGCCCGTGGTGTAATGGTTATCGTCGTAGGAAATGGACACGGCGACATGAGTTCAAATCTTGGACGAGAGTGATTGCATTTCACATAGCACTAATACCCTTGGGAAAGGTATGAATCCAATTATTCTCCCTCCAGTTATGGGTAAAACAGTAGAGCAGACTAGGTTCTTCTGCCTTGGTGAGGCAACTAGTCTAGGAGAAGGAAAACTCTTAATTCAAACCTGTTAAACTTCGCTTAAAATTGACCTTGTGTCATATCCTGCCCCAGCGGAAGGGTTGGGTAAATATGAAGTTTTGAAGATGTTTAGTAGTCATTGGCCTAATGAGTAGAGTGTTTGCCAATGGTCCGGGGGACTGAGGTTCAATCCGAGATCGATTAATACCAAAGACTCAAAAAATGGTACTTGATACCTCATTACTTAACACTCAGTATTATAAAGTAAGGATCAAGGGTAAAGTGGAGCAATCTAAAGAATAGTGTAGCGTCCATCTTGACACCTTGGTGTTGTAGCTATTGAAAAGGGAGTCATCGGGTCACCCTCGACTATGGTCGTCAACTAGTAGGTGTTGTAGTATCATTCCTTATTTTCGATTCAAAATGGACTATTCCAATAAAGATACATTTGACTGATATCCACTCAGGGAGTAGGTGGCAAGAGCTACAATGGAGACATTGTATTACTTGTTTCCTGAAATATATAACTTTTATTCTTCTCGCTTAGTACGTGTTTCTCTTTTTTATTTTATGTCGTTTTACGAGGATATAACAGTAGGTTAGTGCGAGTGTTAAATTCTATTTCATTCATGTTTTGTTCTTTATTTATAAATCAGTTGACTTCAAGGATTTGTTGTAACCTTTTGTTTTATTTTCATACATAATTTTTGTGGATATATATATATATATATATATATATATATATATATATATATATCATCACCATGTCGTGCCGCCAGCACGGATATCACTGACCCTTTCTCGCCATTTCTCCCTATCGTTCATCGCTTCTGGCAGGTCTTCAGGACTACATCCCCTATCCTCACAGAGCTGCTGTATGTATGTTCGAGCTGGCCGTCCTGCATTTGCTCGGCCATATATGGGGCTCCATAGGAGTACATCACTTATGAGATCGTCCCTGGTTCTCCAGCAGTGTCCTGCATGTCTGGCTCGTCTAACCTGGATAGTTTTCGTGATACTATTTACCCAACCCCTCCGCTAGGGCAGGATATGACACAAGGTCAATTTTTAAGCGGAGTTTAACAGGTTTGAATTCATAGTTTTCCTTCTCCTAGACTAGTTACCAAACCAAGGCTGAAGAACCTAGTCTATCCTACTATTTACCCATAGATGGAGGGAGAATAATTGGATTCATACCTTTCCCAAGGGTATTAGTGCTATGTGAAATGCAATCACTCTCGTCCAGGATTTGAACTCGTGTCGCCGTGTCCATTTCCTACGACGATAACGACTACACTCGGGCACCTCCATAATTAGTTTTCGTGATGGGAGGATAGTTTTCGTTATGGGAGGTAGGTGGCCGTATAGTTGGTGCCTTGTTGGGTGTTGCCTCCAGGACCTGTTCAATATTGCTCGCAGCATTCTTATATAATTGCCGTCTAGCTTTTTCTCCTGTCGTTTTGTTAGCGTCCTAGTAGTGCATCCATATGGCAGTATCAATACGACCGCCGCTTGGAGGAAACTGCGTTTCAGTTTATCGGTCAGGTCTGATTTCCATATCATCGATAGGCTATCGATTGCTGTCCACGCCTTCGTTAGCCGCGTGTCGATGTCGTTTTCGGTTGATGAGACACTGCTTTCTTGGTGGGTGAACTTGTCTATTAGCTTCATAGAGCGTCCGTCTAGTATGGAAATGTCGCCTGTTTGATTAAAGCACATGTATTCCGTTTTGCGTGCATTGTCATGGGGGTATATACACTGGAATACCTTTATGTAGAGCATATAACATAAGTTTAAAAAAGGAACTTTCTGACTAGACGTGACCGAAAAAAAGGTTTTATTTTCTTTGTAGAATTTTTGACGCAAGCTTTACTTAAAGCTATTCTAAAATTTTGTTCTTAACATAAGATATTTAAATATATACAGCCTTTGAGATTTGAAAAAGAAATCACTCGGCCGGCAGTCGAGAGTGAGGGAAAATTCAGTCGCTCACAAATCATTTTCCTCGACCGATTCCGTTTTCAGTCATTAATAGTCAATGATTTTACTCAATCCAGTAAGTAGCTGCAAGAAATAGTTCCTCGGCGTACCGGAAGAAATCCAACCCGCTAGATCAAATCTCTGGCGGTTTGCTGATTTTGCATAAACTATATCTCTACAGAAAAAAATTAATAAAATGGTTTGATTTAAGAATTGATTTTTTATTTATTTCGGACTTTTTGTCTTTTTGTCCTTCAGGCCCCGTGGTGCAGCAGATAGAGGTGTTGAGTCTCTACGGTTCCAGGTAAGATTTGTCAGAAGATAGCGGTTTCAATTCCTGCCCAAGCCGGCCAGAGGTTTACTTGGTCAAAAAAGGTGGTGTGATAGACAACAATTATGGAAGGCAGTAATTACTGGGGATACGGTTACAAGACTCAGTATTCCTATCCGAGATCGCGGTAAATCACCTGAAGAAGGCCAGAGGTGAAATTTGGCCGAAACGTAGTGAAGAAGAAACAACACAAAAACTTCCAAGATGAGGACAAAAAGTCCGCAATGGATAAAAAAATTAATTCTCAGATTAAGAAGCCTCATCTCAAAATGATTCCAAAATGGTTTGAATAGTAATCATTTGCATATATTTACAACAAACTCGATGTTACGGATGAATCTAAATTAAAATGATTGAGATAATAATTAAATTTGAATTATTATTTCCAATAACCAAAATTTTAAGTTATAAACGTCCAAGAGAGAAATGGGATGGTCATTCTAAACTCCATTTGAGAGATATTCTTTTGATGACTGTGGTATATTTTGGGAATGCAACTCCCTTTTCTTTAACCAGGCATTTCGACAGTCGTCAGGCGCCAGGCACATGACCAAAGAATTCACTAATGTCATTGTAGGTCATTCTAAGTAACTTGTGAATCTTCAAGTGGCATACTTCTGGGTTGTAAAAAGAATAAGTTTTCCTTTTTCTATAATTGAAGAAATACGCTTCATTGCGATTTTTGATCGACCGCTGCGTGACTAGAAAAATGATTTTAATCGCCGGAATAAGTTTTTACTCGACAAAGTTGATCGAGCGAGCGAAATCTCAAAGGTTGTATATATATATATATATATATATATATATATGCCTGTCTGGCTTTCTGGCTATATTTGTGTGTGTGTGCGTGTGTTAAACATGATATTTTGAAGAACGTGGTTGGTTGGTTGGTTGGTTGGCTGGTTGGTTGGATTTTATGGCATATCAACCTTTGTAAGGTTATTTAACGCCAAATCCATTTTTATACAAATAATCAGTTCTACTTCAAACAATTCAGTTTAGCATGAGTACTCAGTTTAATGGTCAAGAACATTTCTATTTCAATCTATTCAGTTTATTCAAACAGTTCTAATTCAACTAATTCGGTTTAGTATAAGTATAGATTTTGTTTACGCACAGTTAATATCAAAACAGTTCTCTATTAAACAATTCAAATTAGCGCAAGTACAATTTCCATGTAAAAAGCAGTTCCATTTCAAACTATTCAGTTTAGCATAAGTATGCAGTTTAAATGTAAATACAGTTTAATTGTCAAAAACACTTCTATTTCAACCTATTCAGTCTAGTCAAACAGTTCTAATTCAAACAATTCAGTTTAGCATAAGTATGCAGTTAGTTCGACTTAACTCATAGATAGGGCCCTATCAGGTGCTACCATTTCTGGCTAGAGGGGACCTGGGAGCAATGGTAATGAAGGGGTACTCCGCAATCCCCAAAGCCTCAGTATCTCTGAAACCTCACCATCAGATTGTTTAGTGTCATATCTAGGACACTCGTTGTGGGGGTCTTACTCCTATGCAGAGGTGCAGTCGGTGAACTCTACAGCCCCAGCCGACTGGGCAATACCCAGAGTTAATGTCAAAACAGTTTTATTTCTGATAATTCAGTTTTTCAAAAGTACTTAGTTTAGATGTCAAAACAGTTCTATTTTAAACAATTCAGTTTAGCATAAATATGCAGTTTAAATGCAAAAAAAACAGTAAACTCAAAGCATGGTTTAGTTCTATTAACCCATAGATAGGACCCTTGTCAGGTGCTACCACTCCTGGCCAGACTGGACCTGGGAGCAATGGCAATGAAGGCGTACTCCGCATTCCCCAAACCTCCAGCATCACGGAAACTTCTCCATAAGATTGTTTAGTGTCATATACAGGACACTCGTTGGTTGGAGGTCTTACCCATTTGCAGAGAAGCAGTCGGTGTATTCTACATCCCCAGCCGACTGGGAAGGGAAGGGAGATCATCATCATCATCATGTCGTGCCGCTAGCACGGATATCCCTGACCCTCTCTCGTCACTTTTCCCTATCGTTCATCGCCTCTAGCAGGTCTTCAGGGCTACATCCGTATCCTCACACAGCTGCTGTATGTAACCTCGATTAAAAAATTTAGTGATTCTTAGCAATGAGTCTGGTAAGATGTATTTATGACATTATATGGAAATCAGACCAAACCAATAAAATGAAACGCAGTTTCTTCCAGGCAGCGGTCACATCGATACTGCTATATGGATGCACTACTTGGACTCTAACAAAACGGCTGGAGAAGCAGCTAGACGGTAATTACACAAGAATGCTGCGAGGAAATCTTGAACAAGTCCTGGCGGCAACACCCCACAAGACACCAACTGTACGGCCACTTGCCTCCTATCACGAAAACTATTCAAGTTAGACGAACCAGACATGCAGGACACTGCTGGAGAAGCAGGGACGATCTCATAAGTGATGTACTCTTGTGGACCCCCACACATGGCCGCGCAAAAGCAGGACGACCAGCACGAACATACATTCAGCAACTATGTGAGGATACGGGATGTTGTCCAGAAGACCTGCCAGAGGCGATGAACGATAGGGAAAAGTGGCGAGAGAGGGTCAGGTATATCCGTGCTACCAGCACGACATGATGATGATGATGATGACATTTATATATATATATATATATATATAGAGAGAGAGAGAGAGCGATCTATACACAAGTCTTTCACTCTGCTTGTCAATCAACGATACACCCAATACACACGAGACTCACTTTCTCGTGGCCAAGAACAAATGTTGAAATGTTTTTTTTTCTTTTCCAATATACTTGACTATTCTTTTATTTTCGTTTCCCACGAAACAGCTCAATACACACAATTATTGTTCTGATTTTATTTACTAATTGGACACGTGATCTGTCACTTATATAATGCTTAGAATTGGGTGCAAGCTTCTATGAGACATTTTGTATTTCAACTATTCTAAATCGAAGAATTATATGCGCAGTCTGCCATAGTTTGTGAATAAATTTTCGGCACTTAACAAAGATGGCCGCGTCTTTTGATCCTGTTCTCACCTAGTTTTATGGAATTTGTCATCCAATCTGGATATTTTTGACTCATTGGGAAATTTCACATTAAAGGTTTAATTTGGTTTTGTTTCTTTGTTTTGGTGTCATATTAACTTTTTGATCAGGTTTAGACTCAAAATTCGTTTTTTCCTTGGAAAGCGTACACGACACAAAGAAATTGAGAATAGATGGATTTTAATGACATTATTTTATCCTATTTACCCAACCCCTCCGCTTGGACAGGATATGACACAAGGTCAATTTTTAAGCGGAGTTTAACAGGTTTGAATTCCGAGTTTTCCTTCTCCTAGACTAGTTGCCTAACCAAGGCTGAAGAACCTAGGCTGTCCTACTATTTACCCATAGCTGGAGGGAGAATAATTGGATTCATACCTTTCCCAAGGGTATTAGTGCTATGTGAAATGCAATCACTCTCGTCCAGGATTTGAACTCGTGTCGCCGTGTCCATTTCCTACGACGATAACAATTACACCACAGGCACCTCCTAAATGACATTATTTTATGGCGATAGTTTACTGAAAAACCTTCATTGTATATCGAAATATATGTTTTTGTCAATGCATTAACCCAATCCCTCCGCTACGAACAAGGTCTTTTTTTTTAACCGGTTCGAATTCAGAGTTTTCCTTTTTCAAGACCGGTTGCCATAAGTAAGTTCGCTAACCGTATTCGAGAGCGACCCTAAGGCTCTCTTTTCAATAGCTACTATACCAGGATGTAGGTGAGGGTGCTACTCCTTTCCCTGGATTGCTCCACTTACCTTTGATCTGTACCTTATAACTCTGAGCGTTAAGTAAGACATGAAGTACCGTTTTTTGAGTCTTTGGTATGACTCGACCTGGGATTGAACCCCAGTCTTCCGGAACACTCTAACCATTATCAAAGTTAAAGAGCTGATTTCTACTCTTTATCCGAAGATGGAGCGAGAAGAGTTCGATGAAGTCCTTTCCAAAGGGTATTAAAGTCTAGTGAAATACAGCCCTGTTCAGGATTTCATTTCTAGTCCCCGTGTCCATTTCCTACGACGATAACCGTTACTCCTCTGTTTTCGTACAGTGGTTTCTTAAGAGCTTTTTGCACAAAATTATTTGCTTCTTTGTTTGGGTTTTAAGGCATATCAACATTTGTGGGTTATTTAATGCCAAATCCATTTTTATACAAATAAACAATTCTATTTCAAACAATTCAGTTTAACATAAATAGACAGTTTAATTGTCAAAACATTTCTATTTCAAACTATTCATTTGAATCAAATAGTTCTAACTCAATTAACTCAGTTTTGTATAAGTAAAGTTTTTGTCAAAAACAGTTCTATTTCAAGCAATTTAGTTTAGCATAAGTAGTTTGTTTACAAGTCAAACACTTCTATATCAAGCAATTCAGTTTACCGTAAGTACGCAGTTTAGATCTATTTGATCTATAGATATATCAGGTGCTAAAGTGGACCTGGGATCAATGCCAATGAAAGGGTTTATCTCATTCCCCAAAGCTCCAGCATTACTGGAACCTCACCATCAGATTGTTTAGTATCATATCTAGGACACTTGCTGGGGGTGTCTTACCCCTCTGCAGAGGTGCAGTCGGCGTATTCTACATCCCCAGCCGACTGAGCAAATGGGAACTGGTCAAGAAATTTTTGAGAATTGCGACTTAAAGTGGACTTCATTTTATTTGTTTTATCTCCAAGGCCAATATCTGTCGATCTTTGATCCAGTCTATGCAGTTGGGATTCGGCTTGAGCAAGTATAGATCATCTACGTAGTCTGCGTACGTCATAGTTTCAGCGGGATATCATCTACTTCTTACCCGCCTCACTTTTTGAATGAAACCATTTCAAACATATATGATAGATAAAACATTGAAATAAATAAAAACAAATCACATTGTCTATCTGTCTGTCTCATGATTTTTGTAAAAAAAAAAAAAAAAAATTAAAAACAGATGTAATAGAGTTTCTAATTTCTGGACAAGAATTTATCTACCTAAACGCTCAGATACTCACATTACACTAGACCTTCGGGACTAGTTAAGCTATGACCAGCAAGGTCACCTGGCATACTGGCTGGGAAACTTAGCGAAAGCTAGTATCGTTCACATTGCACCTAGTGATCCTATGACCAGCATTGTCCACCCTCCCCTAAATCCCGATAACGAAAAAGACCGTATGTTAAACCCAGCCAGGTGGGAGGTACGGATAGATATCAACCTAATCTCTCCGCCCTGAGCATAATGGGACACCAAGTCAATTTTCACATAGAGTACAGCTGGTTCGAATTCTGAATTTTCCTTCTCTTAAATTAGTGGCCTAACTAAGGCAAAAGAACCCAATCTGTCATACTATTTACCCATAGCTCATGGTTGTGGGGAATAAATGTATTCCTGGCTTTCCAGTAAATCATATGTGTTACAAAGAGTTATTTAGAGCTAGAAATATTTAATACGGATTATAATTAATTAGTCTAAACAAAAAACTTCGTTTTCCAGTCGGCTGGGGTTGTAGACAACACCGACCTCATCTCTACAGAGGAGTAAGACACCCCCCGCCCAATGAGTGTGCTGCATATGACACTAAACAATCTGATGGTGAGGTTTCAGAGATACTGAGGCTTTGGGGATTGCGGAGTACCCCTTCATTTCCATTGCTCCCAGGTCCCCTCTAGCCAGAAATGGTAGCACCTGATAGGGCCCTATCAATGGGTTAAATAGAACTAAACTGCATACTTATGCTAAACTAAAATTATTTGATTTAGAACTGTTTAACTAAACTGAATAGCTTGAAAGAGAAATGTTTTGACAATTAAAGTGTGTACTTACATTTAAACTGCTTAAATGTTTGAAATGGAACTGCTTTTGACATGGAAACTGTACTTACGCTAAACTGAATAGTTTAGTATAGAACTGTTTTGACATTTAACTGTGTGCAAACAAAATCTATACTTATACTAAACTGAATTAGCTGAATTAGAGCTGTTTGAATAAACTGAATAGCTTGAAATAAAAATGTTTTTGATAATTAAACTGTGTAGTCATGCTAAACTGAATCGTTTGAAATAGAACTGATTATTTGTATAAAATGGATTTAGCGTTAAATAACCTCCAAAGGTTGATATGCCATAAAACCCAAACAAAGACAGCAACAGCAACAACAACAACCAGTTCACATACCTCGGCAGCAATGTCTCGTCAACTGAAACTGATGTCAATATATGCCTAACGAAGGGGTGGAATGCTATTGAGAGGCTATCAATCATATGCAAATCTGATCCATCCGATCGAATAAAATTGAATTTCTTCCATCCTATAACTATATCAGTACTACTGTATTGATGCACCACAAGGGCGTTTACAGGACAGGTGGAGAAAAAGCTAGATGAGATCTACATAAGAATGTTATATACTGTGTTGAACTTATCCTGAAAACAACACCTCATAAAATAGCAGCTTTACGGCCACCTACATCTCACTAACTATCCAAGTTAGACGAACAAGACATCATGCTGGTCACTGCTGGAGAAATTTGGCCGAACTAATAAACGACGTTCTCTTATAGATTCCTACATATGAACGTGCTAGTGCTGACCATCCAGCAAGGATTGATATACATTAGCTCTGTGCGGATATAAGATGGATGAGAGAGAGAGAGAGAGAGAGCGGAAGCCCCACGTTATCAGCGCAAATTGATAATGATAATTATATGAATGAATCGTCTCCCCACCCCACCCCCAAAATTTTATTTCACTAAATGTCTGATTACAATTAAAGTCGCAAGCATTGCCCATAAAAAACGATGTTGAGGATGATGATCATCATCATCATAATAATGGCTGTGTTAATGGTGGAGGGCTTCTGCTACTGGTATTACTTACAGAGTAAATAGGTCTTAACATACCCGCAATGAGGACCATAAATAATTTGTAAGTTAGTTTGGTAAGTTACTTGGGTTTTATAGCATATCAACCTTTGTAGGTTATTTAAAGCCAAATCTATTTTTACCCAAATCGCCAGTTCGATTTCAAACGATTCAGTTTAGCATGACTACACAGTTTAATTGTCAAAAACATTTCTATTTCAGGCTATTTAGTTTAGTCAAACAAATCTAATTCCAACAATTCAGTTTAGCATGGGTATAGATTTTGTTTACACAAAATTACAATCAAAACAGTTCTATTTCAAACAATTCTGTTTAGCATAAGTACAGTTTCAATGTTAAAACTGTTCAATTTCAAGCAGTTCAGTTTAGCATAAGTACACAATTTAATAGTCAAAAACATTTCTATTTCAAGCTATTCAGTTCAGTCAAACAATTCTAATTCAAACAATTCAGTTTAGTATAAGTATAGATTTTGTTTACACACAATTAGATGTTAAAACAGTTCTATATTAAGCAATTCAGTTTAGCGTAAGTACAGTTCCATTTCAAACAATTCAGTTTAGCATAAGTACGCAGTTTAAATTTACGTACATTTTAATTCTCAAAAACATTTCTATATCAAGCTATTCAGTTTAGTCAAACAGTTCTGATTCAAACAATTCAGTTTAACATAAGTATGCGGTTTAGTTCTATTTAACCCATATATAGGGCTCTATCAGGTGCAACCTCTGCGGGCCAGAGTGGACCTGGGAGCAATGGCAATGAATTGGTACTCTCCATTCCTCAAGGCCCCAGCATCACTGGAACCTCACCATCAGATTGTTTAGTACCATATCTAGGACACTTGTTGGGGTGAGGTCTTAGCCCACTGCAGAGGTGCCGACTGGGCAAAGAAATAATTAGTGTGTATTAAAAGTAGTTTCTTACTATTCAAGTGTTTTGCCCACGTTTCTATCCTTCCTTTCTTTGTTTCAGTCTCTTTTCCAAATTTTTTGGAATTATTCCAAGGGTGGCGTCTGGAGATATTTGATGAGATATGAATTATCTAATTTTAGCATCTCACTATAACTGTATCTCGCCACTCAGTGGCTGGGAAATATAGATAGACTACTGCTCCTATCACCACCAATGGTAGAATAGTTGGTCAACCATTGTAGGTTATTTAATGCCAAATCCTTTTGATACATATATCAAATATATGATTTCGGAACACATTTTGTAGAAAACGTTTTTAAACGAGCCCGAACTCTTTTTTTCACACAGTTAAATGGCTTCACTTATTTATTTCTATCTAATATGATTGGTTTGGTTTCTTTTGTTTAATGGCATATCAACCATTGTAGGTTATTCAATGCCAAATCATTTTTACACATATATATTAAATATATAGGATTTGGTTTGGTTGAGTTTTACGGTATATCAACCATTGTAGGTTATTTAATGCCAAATCCTTTTGATACATATATCAAATATATGATTTCGGAACACATTTTGTAGAAAACGTTTTTAAACGAGCCCGAACTCTTTTTTTCACACAGTTAAATGGCTTCACTTATTTATTTCTATCTAATATGATTGGTTTGGTTTCTTTTGTTTAATGGCATATCAACCATTGTAGGTTATTCAATGCCAAATCATTTTTACACATATATATTAAATATATAGGATTTGGTTTGGTTGAGTTTTACGGTATATCAACCATTGTAGGTTATTTAATGCCAAATCCTCTTTATTCATATATATTGAATATATAGGATTTGTTTTGGTTGGGTTTTATGGCATATCAACCATTGTAGGTTATTTAATGCCAAATCCTTTTTATACATGTATACCAAACACATTTTGTAGATAACATTTTTAATTGAGCCTGAGCTGATATTTTTTGCACACTGTTAAATGATTTCACTTATTTCTATCTATGATTGGTTTGATTTGGTTTCTTTTGTTTAATGGCATATCAACCTTTGTAGGTTATTTAATGCCAAAGCCATTCTCCTAGAAGAACAGTAGTGGTACTATTTAACCCATAGCTGGGAGGATAAGGGGGTTCGTACCTTTCCCAAGGGTATTTGCCCGAAAGTGAACGTAATAGCGCGACTCGCTTACTACGATTCCGCAGTCCATCGCTTTAACCGTTACACCACGAGGACACCCCCAATCTAATAAGAATAATTCTATTTACTGTTAATCGTTTATTTGCACACAGGTAAACGTTTTCAAGTATTGCTATGTTTTACTAACAATTTCAATTAAACATCAGTCATTTGTTTACACACAGTTAAATGATCTAACAGTTCTAGTCCAAACAATTCAATTTAGTTTTTTTCTTTTTTTTCTTTTTTGTTTAATAGCGTATCAACCTTCTTGGGTTATTTAATGCCAAATCCATCCTTCTAGAAGGGCAGTAGCGGTACAATTTACCCCATAGCTGGGGGGGGTAAGGAGTTCATTCCTTTCCCAAGGTGATTTGTCTTAAAGTAAATGTAATAGCACGACTGGAGTTCGAACTCGTTTACTACGAATCCGAAGTCCAGCGCTTTAGCAATTACACCACAAGCCCCCCCCCCCACCTTCAGTTTAACAAAACTCAATAAAGATAAATCGTTCCAGGGATTTCTATGTATCACAAACGATTCAATAAAACATCAACCATTTATTTATTCACGCTTAAATGTAAAAACACTTCCATTTCAAACAATTCAGTTCAGCATACGTCATTTGCTTGCACAGAGTTTGAATGTCAAATCGTTTTATTTGACCCATTGATTGGATCCTATCAGGTGCTTTCACTCTAGGTCAGAGTGGACCTGGGAGCAATGGCAATGAAAAGATATTCTGCATTCCCCAGAGCTCCAGTATTACTGGAGCCTCACCATCAGATTATTTAGTGTCATATTCAGGACACTCGTTCGGGGAATATTACCCCTTTACAGAGATGTAGTCGGTGTATTCTGTAAGTCCAGCTGACTCGTTGGTGGTAAAATACAGATAGACTACTACTGCTGCGATCACCTCTAATAATTAGATGGTTACTTTTATGGCATGTCAACCTATACTGAGTTACTTAATGCTAAAGTCACTAATTTTTTAACAGTTATATAGTTTCAAGTTCCTATTCCAGGAATCATAATTATTATTTATTTGGATAGAATAATGTCATTGTAGATATTCCGATCTTATACGACAGAAATTGGTGTCAACAAGTTTGAACTACAGTGGGGCAGTTAGGTTCATTCACGGACTATTATCCTTCTGAAAGGCATGACCTCCTTATCTCCCTAGCTATAGATTAAATACTATTACTACGGTTTTTTAAGAATAACTTTGGCATTAGATAACCCACAAAGGTTGTATTCCATTAAAACAAAAAACGGAAGTAAACCAAACTAATACGAATGATTTGCACACAGTTTAGGACCATGAGCATGTTTTGACATACGTGGTGCCTTCAATAAGATTCCAGACTTTTTTTTTTAAATTGTCGTAGACTCTTGAAAATTCACTATGTTATTGCTATACATCTTATGAGATGACTGACCAATTTTTATGATTTCAGGTTCAAATCAACAACTACAGCAGCAATTGGAATACACCCGACGAAAGCCTGATTGTCACAGCCGGTGAATTTCAAAAGTGCAATCTGGACGTGAGAACACCATAGAAAAACGATATGCAAAAAAATTGTGTTTTAAACTTGGAAAAAATGCATCAGAAACGTATGGAATGATTCAGACTGCTTTTGGAGCATCTTGCATGAATCTAGCATCAGTTTTTGAGTGGCATAAGAGATTCAAGGAAGGCAGGGAGTCTGTGAGGGATGATGAGAGATGTGGGAGGAGTAAGGAGGTCAATACATCAGAGTTGATTGGCCAAAGGATTAGGGTTAGGGTTACTATATTGAAGTTTTAAGGAAGTTCACGAAGAGATTCCATCGGAAGAGGCCAGCACTCTTTAAATCGGGTCAGTGGCATTTCCTGGAGGACAATGCACCAGTCCACAACTCGATCCTTTTCACAGACTTTTTGACCAAGCTGGGCATCAAGCCAGTTCCTCAGCCTCCCAATAGTCCAGACCTTGCTCCCTGTGACCTTCCCTCATCTCAGAGGCTGTCGTTATCAGACAATTTATGAGATGAAAGAGGCAGTGACGAAGGTCATTGATACACTCATACAAGAGGACTTCCATGGGGCGTTCCAGAAGTTGTTGGAACGATACAACAAGTGCATTGCAGCCGGATATTACTTCGTAGGGGACTAGAGTTCCATGTGTGTACTATAAATAAAAGTGCCCAAACGAAAAAATTCTGGAAACTTATTTAATGATCCTTGTAGATATGGTTATGAGGCGGAAATTTGATGAGAAAAACTGAATATCAATTAATAGCAGCACAAAATAATGCCATAAGAATCAATAATGTCTAGTCAAAAATTGATAATGCGCAGGCCAATCGCAAGTGTTGGTATGACTGGTTAAGAAGGGTGAGCCACTGGGAATTGTGCAAGAAACCAAAATTCGATCATACTGAGAAATGGTATATGCAACAACGCATGAAATTCCTTGAGATTTTGAGTTATCACCCGATCCCTTCTAAAAGACTAGTCATGACCTGATGGGAAATGGGATCTACCTGGAATTGTGGAAGAAACCAAAATGTGGTCTAAGCACAAACAAGAATATGTCCTGGAATACGAGGCACGTTATTTTCTCAGAGACTTTGAGACACAAACGGATCACCCAATCCCGGCCGGCCAGAAAACCTGACATACAGGGTGTCTCAAATTAGCTGCAACCCATTAATATGATAATGATTTATTACTTAGACAAGCGCAATGGCGGTCATTTGGAACGTCTCCAGTAAAAAAAAGCATCGTTTGAGCTAAAGACATAAATGATTTTTTTAATCATTAATATATTAGCTTCCAAGACATGCGATATTTTTTTGAGTTTCTTGTCTCAGTGATAAATCATTATGATATTAATGGGTCGGACCTATTCTAAGACAGTATTAAATGATTTTATTTCCAAATAAGTAGTGAAATTTCCTAGTTTGCATGAATAAATACCTTTATATATCGAGGTTAGAATTAGTTTATACAAGTCGACTATGGCCCGATGCAATTTACACTATTTTGTAAATTTATTTTCTATTGAGCAATTTAAAAAAGGTGTTTTTGATAAAGACGTGTTTATCTACATAAAAAAGAAATTAAGAATTTGAAAGAAGACTTTAAAACTCGATTTAAGGATTTTCTATAGAGGGATATGTCTAAAGGGATTATTTTCTGTTTGAAGTGGATGTAGAAAGTGTAAATTAAGACATCTTTCTTAAATAAAAATAGAATTCATTGAAATGACTTTCGATCTTGAAGCGAAGTCTATGTAGACATTTTTAAGGAATTTGATATTACTAGATGAACGAAAAGATATGGTAAAATATACCAAACTTGGTGCAACTATTTAGCCTATTTTACCACCTTTTCAAAATTTGTATATGATGGACTCTGGGTTAAGTCACCCACATCATTTACTAGGCAAATAGAGGAGTGTTTTTCCTCTCTTGTCCAAGGCATTGTGATTGAGGATTAAAGAATACTATATTCAAATCTGAAACAAAAAAAGAACTCATCATTGTGAGTAAATTTATTAGCAGTCATACGGGTCCCATGTATATTGAGATATCTTGTAGTTTTAATTAACAAGAAACAAAAAATAACTTGTCATCTGGTGGATCACAGAGTGAAAATGAAAGAAAACGAAAGAATAGACGAATTCCTTGATCTTGCCAGAGAGTTAACGAAGCTGTAAAGCATTAAGGTGATGTTGATACCTATATTAGTTGGTGTTCTTTAAAATGATACCCAAAGGCCGGGAAAATAGCCGGGGAAGAAGGGAGATCAGATAAAGAATAGAGATCACTGAGACCACAGCACCTTGAAAAGAAGTCTGAATACTAAGAAGAGTCCTGGAGCGCTGAAGAGAGTTGCTATTTCTTCAGATTTCAGAGAAAAGCCACCAGTTCGAACTGGTGTAAAAAAGATTTGCATTGAGTGAGACACACACAAACTCCTATGGGACTTTGATATACAAACGGATCACCTAATCTCGACCAGAAGACCAGATCTCATAATAATCAACAAAAAAAAAAAAAAAAAAAAGAAAATCTGCAAAATTGTCAACTTTGCTGTCCCGGTTGACCATAGAATAAAACTGAAAGAATGTGAAAAAATAGATAAGTACCTCGACCTTGCTAGAGAACTGAAAAAAACTATGGAACATGAAGGTGACAATTATACCAATTGTGATTGGTGCTTTTGGCATGGTAACTAAAGGATTATTAAAGGGCCTGGAAGATTTGGAAGTTAGCGGCCGAGTGGAGACCATCCAAACAACAGTATTATTAAAAACGGCCAGAATACTGAGAAGAGTCCTGGAGACTTGAGGAGACTTGCTGTCACTCAATCTCCAGTGAAAGACCATCAGCTTACGCTGAAGTGAAAAATTCTAATGAGTAATAATAATAATAATAATAATAATAAGAAGAAGAAGAAGAAGAAGAAGAAGAAGAAGAATTCATCACCTTTATCCACAGAGACCAAATTTTGTCTCACGTTGCTAAAATATTGCAACACTTTGGACACACCCACGAAAAACCAAAATATTGCAAAACTTTTGACTCACCCACGAAAGACCAAAATATTGCAAAACTTTTGACTCGCCCAAGAAAAAGCAAAGTATTGCAAAACTTTTGACTCACCCCCCCCAAAAAAAATCAAAATATTGCAAAACTTTTGATTCACCTAAGAAAAACGAAAATATTGCAAAACTTTTGACTCACCCAAGAAAAATCAAAATATTGCAAAACTTTTTATTTACCCAAGAAAAAGCAAAATATTGCAAAACTTTTGACTCACCCAAGAAAAAGCAAAATATTGCAAAACTTTTGACTCACCCACCCAAAAAGCAAAATATTGCAAAACTTTTGACTCACCCAAGAAAAACCAAAATATTGCAAAACTTTTGACTCACACTTATTGTGAGATAGACAGCAGCGGTTTTACTGCATCTGAAATTTATCCGCCTCAAATAACAAATATATCAACAAATAATACCAGCAGTTTCATTGATGGAAGTAGCAAAGATGAAAAATTATCTGTTGTCATGGTAACCCAATGTGTGTTCTTATCTACACGGAATATATATATTCACAGCAGGTAGTAGTTATTCTTATATTGCCAACTCTTTGTATATATCATGTTTATGGCGCCAGAAAAATCAGTTATTCATAAAGCAGCAGGTTAACGTAAAGGCATTAGATAGCCACTGTGACTAAGTAGTCACCCATGTCCTTACAGACCTGAATCATCGCTGCTTAACTTCGATTATCTAGCAGAAGTAGGTGTTTTCATCGTCAATTGACCTTGTAACGATACCAGATTTTGCGATATTTTTCTTCTTCATCTATCGCTCCTTCATGGAAGAGGTATATTTATTAGCTCCGCCTATTGAAGAGTTTTCAGCAAAGACTCATTTAGCAGGTAACCAAATTTAATTTCCATTCACCCCAAATAAATTAAGGTGTAAACGCATTGCTATATCTTGAACTATCTTTTCATGGAAAAGATGTGTGGAAATTTGTAAAGGAACTAGTGGTCCTGTTTCACCGAATACCAGCAGCCCCTTGGGGTCACATGGTGTCCACTACAAAAAGAGGGCTATCTGAAGAATCTTCCTCTTTTTTCGCTCCTACGGCTGTTAGCAACAGGTCCAAATCGTAACAGTCCATCGACGGCGAACGTATTTGGTATCCTCACCACCACCTGGGACCCAAGAGCGACAAACGCACGTGCTCAGTTGAAAGGAACCAGGATCACAGCTAAGTTCCCGCAGCATTTTATCTGCAAAACCTCACCTAACCTTACCCTTTCTTAAACCTCCCTTAACTTTACTTCCAACCTTACCTTTACCAAACCTTGCCTTACCTTACCCTTTTTACATGCGCTTTTTACTCTTATACACCTACCACCTATCAAAACATTGAACTCTTTTTGAACTCTCACAAATTCGTTGTTTGTTCCATTTGGTGTTTAAAACCATGTTTATTGTTTGTTGCATATAAATTTTGTTACACAAAAAGTCGTTCGTCTCCTTTCTTCAAAAGCTGCCACACATTTTCCAACTGCGGTTGAAATACGGTTTATTCTTTTACAAAACGTAGGAATTAAACCGGGCTTTTCGGGGCTTATAAAAATCCCCACAGAGAATCTGGGTGGACACTAAGGAGCTTGCTAGCTTGTGAGTTTGAACGACAAATCACCAATATCTATATTCAAAGTACTCCTCTATTTGCCTAGTAAATGATGCGGGTGGCTTAACCCAGTGTCCACCATATGCAAATTATGAAAAGTTGGTAAAATAAACTCAACAGTTGCACCAAGCTTAGTATATTTTACCATTGCTGTTCGTTCATCCAGTAATATCCAATTTGTTTAAATATCTAAATAGGTTTCGCTTCAAGATCGAAAGTCATTTCAATAAATTCTTTTTTATTTAAGAAAAGCGTCTAAATTGACACTTTCTACATCCACTTCAAAAAGAGAAATAATCCCTTTAGAAATTGCCATTTATAGAAAATCCTTGAATCGAGTCATAAAGTCTTCTTTCAAATTCTTAATTTTGTTTCTCTAAATAAACACGTCTTCATCAAAAACACTAGTTTTTTAAATTTCCCAATAGAAAATAAATTTGCAGAATACTGAAAATTGCATCGGGCCATAGTCGACTTGTATAAACTAATTCTAACCTCGATATATAAAGGTATTTCTACATGCAAACTAGTGTAACATAGCCATACATGAATATGTGAAATGTACATAGAATGTTCATAACTCATATATAGATAACATAGGAATCCCGAAACACGAAAAACACTTGACGACTTCTTAGTTCAGGTACGAAACTTTTTATTACCTTTGAGTTAAAGGCAATTCGACATGAAAGTGATATACAATCTTTCTATGCTGACTTTTCCATCTGCCCCCCCCCCTCCACCATGTGCTGCACCCTACCGCAAACAACTGGTTTGACCTCGGCGAGCTCCGAAAGTCAACCGTCTTCTTCGGACGCTAAAACTCAACTAACTGACTTTTCTCAAATCCCCCAAATCCTCCGCGCACGCTTCCGGTGCATGACGTCATTCACATCCCCCGGTCAAATATCTATCTGGGATTTTTATTTTGACATCTCTGAATGACACATCCTCCCCGCGCGCGCGTGAACACCTGTGCTAATGTTGCACCTAACTAACCCATGCGCTAAGCGAAAGGTTCTCAGCCTAACTAAACCGAAAGGCAAGATATATAAAACGAAATCCCTCGGCCATTATATTATATTATTTTGGGTCGCACTTCGGTCGGCCGTATTTGATCTTGACACGGATCTAACCTGGTATGCCTCAGCACTGGGGTTTTTCCTCCGGACTCTGGGAGGCCATCCCTCCAGGCTTTTACCCCCTTACGGGGAGGTAGGTTTATTGCTTGGCACCTGAGGCGCCCCTCTGAAGGGGAATGCCGACGGCGCCGAAGGCATTTTTGGCAATGCCGGACGCGTGTGGTCAATATGGATCACTTTAAGAAGCCCTGGAATTTTTGGTACATTTTCACCACAAAGTAGATTTTATAGAATTTTATGATTGCAAAAACAAAACGATTTAAATCATATGATCTTCATCTTGTAATGTTCCTTTAAATGTCTACAAAGAGTTCGCTTTCAGATCGAAAGTAATTTCAATGATTCCTTCTTTAAGAAAAGTATCTAAATTTTCCCTGAATTTGCAAATCAACATCGTTCGTTCATTTAAATGAACCATATGTTTTGGGGTGTATTTCCACCACACAGTAAAAGTGGTCATCACACCCAATCAGGTGTACGATATCTGGCAACCAGTCGAAATGATCCAGCGATTTTTGTTCTAATATTATAAAGAGACTTACAGATGTAAACAAGTGAATTCAGACCCAGTGGACCTTTGTGCTTTTATTCACCTAGCCAAAATTTTCTCCAACCGGTAGGGGTCAATATAGACTACTTTTTGAAAAGCCCTGGTTTAAACGTCTGATTGATGCAATCGCTTGATTTTTTTTTAATTTATTTTCGGCAGTACTTTAGGCATGATATTTATTTTTATTCTACACCGGAAATTTCCAAGGAGTGTCATCCGGTATACTGAAATTGATAATTCTATTTATAGGAATTTAACTTTAGTGCAGTGATAATGAAACTAAGATGTTTAAAGGTGCGATTTGAATATTAGGATACACACTTACGACATTTATACTTACAAACGGTTGTGTTAACAAACAAATACACACACACACGAACGCGAACACACACACACACTTACATACACAGATCGGGAGTTCTCGTAGTATAGTGGCAAACGTGTTGGATTTAAACGTCACAGTAAGCGAGTTCGAATTCACGTTCACTCTCAGAATAATAACCAGGGAAATGTATGAATTCCTTATCATCCTCCTCCCCAGCCAGCTATGGGTTAAATAGCAATATTACTGTGCTTCTATAATAAGGGCTCAAGTATTAAATAAGCTACGAAGATTATTAAGTCATCAAACAAAGATATGTATATATATATATATATATATATATATATATATATATATTGTCACCCACAGACAGATCAGTTTCGTTCTATCAGAACTCATATATATATATATATATATATATGGTGCATTCAATATGTTTCCAGACTTTTTTGTACAGGCATTTAAAATTGTCGTAGACTCTTGAGAAATTCAGTATCTTATTGCTATACATCTTATGAGATGACTGACCAATTTTTATGATTTCAGGTTCAAATGAACAGCTACAGCAGCAATTGGAATACACCCTACTAAAGCCTGATTGTCACAGCTGGTGAATTTCAAAAATGCAATCTGGACGTCAGGACACTTTAGAAGAACGATATGCAATAAAATTCTGTTTTAAACTTTCAAAAAATGCCATGCGAGGAAAGCTGTATCTACTGCTATGACGCAGAGACCAAGAGACAGAGTTCCCAGTGGAAGCATGCTGGCTCTCCCAGACCCAAGAAGGCCAGATAGAGCAAATCCATCCACAAACTTTTGATAATCCCTTTTTTTGATTGCACTGGCATGATCTACATGCACTGGGTTCCTACTGGACAGACAGTCAACAAGGAATACTATGCTGAGGTTCTAAGGGAGTTCAGGGAGAGATTCCGTCGGAAGAGGCCAGCACTCTTCAAATCGGCTCAGTGGTATTTCCAGCAGGACAATACACTAGTCCACAGCTCCATTCTTGTCACAGACTATTTGATCAAGATGGGCATCAAGACAGTTCCTTTCCCTCCCTATAGTCCAGACCTTGCTCCCTGCGACTTTTGGTTATTCTTGTGGCTCAGAGGCTGTCGTTATGGGACAATTGAGGAGATGAAAAAGTTGTTGGAACGGTACAACAAGGGCATTGCAGTCGGAGGAGATTACTTCGAAGGGGTTTAGAGTTCCATATGTGTACTATCACTAAAGGTGCCCATACGAAAAAAGTCTGGAAACTTATTTAATGATCCTCGTATATATATATATATATATATACGCACACATACACAAGCACAAACACACTTATTTAAACACACATATACATTGGTTTTTTAAAGAAAACTGCAAGAATGTATGATTTTTAAAAAAAGTTTTCTTGTTTACAAACAAGGAGAACAGAAATCCAGATCCAATGAATGTAGGAATTTTTCAAAAAATTTAGGACCTCAAGCGCTTTCGACCATCTTCTTGTCATTTTCAAATTTGGTACCGTTTGTCTTTACTGAATTTAAACAAGGTTGAATTGAACCCAGGTCTCCTAGACCATTGGCGAACACTACACTAGACAGTCATTCGTTTACACACACTTAAATGATTTCAAACTATTCAATTTAGCATAAGTCATTTGTTTTCACTCAGTTTAAATGCAAAACAGTTTTATTTGGTCCATAGATAAGACCTTATCAGGGGCTACCACTCGGTTTAGAGTGGACGTAGGAGTAATGGCAAAGGAGGGTTACTCCACATTCCCCAAAACTCCAACATTACTGAAACCTCACCATCAGATTGTTTTATGTCATAACAAGGACAATCGTTTGGGGGTCTTACCCTTCTACAGAGATGCTGTCGTTGTATTCTACGGCCCCAACCGACTTAGGGGGCTGGTAAATAGTTAGTTGAAAAAACAGCTTATTTTAACATATTGACCTCCGACCAAGCTGTCGATCTAGGAACAGGTGCATCCGGTCAAAGATATCAGGGTATAACCTTGACTGTGGACGGGTTGAATTGGATGCAGATGTGACACCCACAAGAAGCAGGTGAATGTCAAACAATTATATAACCCTGTGCCACAGACAGGTTCAGTTAGTTTGGAGTCAGTCAAGCTGGGGATAAGTTATGCAGAGAGAACCAGCACCCAGTAGAAGGCTACGGGCCCTCAGGACCCCCAATTGAGCAGTCCAGCAGAAAGAGAAAGAAGTGCTGCTAAAGATAAAGGAACTTGGGGTCAATATGTTGCAGTTTGTTCAGTCTCCAACTCACCTCTCACACATAACCCTTTCGTAACCCATTCGCAACCATTTCGAATAAAGTGTGAGAGGTATATTTTTCTAAAGAAGTGTGTTTGCTCGTCATTATTGTTGATTATGTTTCCCCATGTAAATGTGTATAGTTGTATATGTATCATGGTTGTGACTACGCAACATAAAACAATTAGTATAAACACTGACGATACTAAGTTGTTTTTGGCACCAGTCAGAATTGTCCACAAACTAAACATGAACTAGGGACAAATCCTGCTCTGTCTGTAGGGATTGTAAATACCGATGTACATACACGAACCTGTATTCAGAGAATAGGAGGTTATCAACCATAAAATATTATTCACTTCCTCGTTTCGTATATCACACCTTGTATATATCAAAATTGTTCTTGGCATCTGACGTAGAACCATTCAAAATATACTTCCGGTTGTAGATAATGAAATACCTTCCCTAGATATATTTTTTTGTTTTACCTTGCCTCATATTCTAATAACAACTATTTTCTTAATATTTTTCGCATAGAGCTTAGTTTAAGAGTAAGCACCATGATTTCATTTACTAGATTTGAAATATTCGTAAATAAAGTAGTATTATTGAAATGAATTTTCTCAGTAAAGTTAAGATGAAAGAAGTATCTTATTTATTTATTTATTTATTCACTTATAAAATCATGCTCCTATAAGATCATACTTTTAACTATGAATCGGTCTCCAGTTGTTTAGGTCGAACTTCGGTCGGCCGTGTTTGATCTTGACACGGATCTAACCAGGTATGCCTCAGCACTGGGGTTTTTCCTCCGCACTCTGGGAGGCCATCCCTCCAGGCTTTTACCCCCTTACGGGGGGGGAGTAGGTTTATTGCTTGGCACCTGAGGCGCCCCTCTGAAGGGGAATGCTGACGGCGCCGAAGGCATTTTTGGCAATGCCGGACGCGTATGGGCTGCGGCCCTGCGTCTGGACCTACCTTAAAAAGGCCTTGTGCCATACTCGCTCGTTCGGTGGGGCGCCTGACAAATAGAAAGTCATGCTCCAACAGAATTGCTTTCACCTGAAGAATATATATATATATATATATATGAGTGTGTGTGTGTGTGTGAGTGAGAGAGTGAGAGTGAGTAATACTTATATTAGCAATGTCATCATCATCATTATGTCGAGCCGCTACCACGGATATCCCTGACCCTCTCTCGCCACTTCTCCCTATCGTTCATCGCTTCTGGCAGGTCTTCAGGGCTACATCCCGTATCCTCACAGAGCTGCTGTATGTTCGAGCTGGTCGTCCTACTTTTGCCCCGCCATATGTGGGGGTCCATAGGAATACGTCACTTATGAGCTCGTCCCTGCTTCTCCAGCATTGTCCTGCGTGTCTGGTTCGTCTAACTTGGATGGTTTTCGTGATGGGAGGCAGGTGGCCGTATAGTTGCTGTCTTGTGGGGTGTTGCCGCCAGGACTTGTTCAATATTGCTCACAGCATTTTTGTGTAATTGCCGTCTAGCTTCTTCACCGGCCGTTTAGTTAGCGTCAAAGTAGTGCACCCATACAGCAGTATCGATACGACCGCTGCCTGGAAGAAACTGGTGTATTGACTTCCTTACTCCTCCCGCTCTTCTCATCATCCCTAACAGACTCCCTGCCTTCCTTGAATCTCTTATGCCACTCAAAAACTGATGCTTGATTCATGCAAGATGGTCGAAAGCAGTCTGAAGCATTCCATACGTTTCTGTGGCATTTCTCCTAGTTTAAAACAGAATTTAATTGCATATCGTTCTTCTAAAGTGTCAGATTGCATATTTGAAATTCACCAGCTGTGACAATCAGGCTTTAGTAGGGTGTATTCCAATTGCTGCTGAAGCTGAAATCATAAAAATTGGTCAGTCATCTCATAAGATGTATAGCAATAACATAGTGAATATTCAAGAGTCTACGACAATTTTAAATGGCTGTACGAAAAAAGTCTGGAAACTTATCGTATGCTCCTCGTATGTTCTTATGTGGGTGTGTCTTTATTTATTTGTGTGCACCTGTTTGTTTCTGTGTGCGTATATGTATGCGAGCATAAAAGGGGATGTGTGCGCCTGTATGCTTATAGGTGTTTGCATGTGTGTCTGTGTGTATTTGTGTATGTGTGTGTGTGTGTGTGTGTGTGTGTGTGTGTGTGTGTGTGCATGTAGGAGTATGTGTATGTGTTTATGCATCTCTGTGTATGTACGTGCGAACGTGTGTGAGTATGTATGTCTGTGTGGGTATTTCTCTACGTGTGCTTGGATTTTAGTGTTTGCATGTATTTGTATAAGCGTGTGTATTCGTGGGTATTTGAGAGTATCTGTATGTATGTGTTTCTCTGTGTGTGTGTGTGTGTGTGTGTGTGTGTGTGTGTGTGTGTGTGTGTGTGTGTGTGTGTGTGCCTGTATGTGTATGTATCTGTGAGCGTTCATGTGAGTGGTCTCACCTGTATATGTTCGTGTCCATGTATGTTTATATTAGTTGTCTAAATTTCTGAGACGAAGCTTGTTGATTTTTATCATTGAGGGTTTTCGGACTATTGTCTTCATCTTTATTGTTATTTCCACAACGTTTCGGCCGATATGTCCTCTGGCCTTCTTCAGGTGTTTGTCGAACTCGGGAACTGTTTATATGTACGCATGTCTGAATATGTGTCTCTGTATACGGGTAGGTGTGTGTATGTGTTTTTTGTGTATACGTCCGTGTGTCAGTATGTGTGTGTGTGTATGTGTGTGTTTTTGTATATATGTCTGTATGTCTGTACGTGTGTCTGTGTGTTGATATGCATGTATGCGTTTTTGTGTATATTGTGGTAATAACACAGACTTTTTCTCTACGCGCAAGATTACAACTCCTTGGCGAAGGAATACATCTGCTGATTTTATAATAAAATATGCCTTGACTAAAGCACGAATGCGCTATGTTGTCCTTTAGCCTATTAAGCCTACTTATGAATACTAAGCTCCACAACAACAATATATTACATATATGTCTGTATAACTGTATATGTATGTCTGAGCGAGCGTTGTGTGTGTGTGTTTTTTTATGTGTGCGTGTTTGAGTATGAATATGTGTGTGTCTGTATGTGTGTGTCTGTATGTATGTGTTGTGCATATGTACTTGCATGTGCGTCTGTTTTTGCGTATGTCTGTACGTGAATGTGTTTGTATGTGAATAGATATATTTGTGTCTGTTTGTGTGTGTCTGTATACATGTGTATGTGCGAAAGTGTGTGCATTTGTAAGAATGTTTGAGTGTATTTTTGTTTGAATTTATTTGTGATTTGTGGTTGTGGTTTTTTTGTTTAATGGCATACCAACTCTTTTTAGGTTATTTAATGCCAAAGCCATTCTCCTAGAAGAACAGTAGTGGTACTATTTAACCCATAGCTGGGAGGATAAGGGGGTTCATACCTTTCCCAAGGGTATTTGCCCGAAAGTGAAGGTAATAACGCGACTGGAATACGAACTCGCTTACTACGATTCCGCAGTCCATCGCTTTAACCATTACACCACGAGGACACTCCCGAATTTATTTGTGTTTATGTGTCTGTATAAGTACAAGTCCCGGAGGTAACACTACACAAAGCACCAGCTGTACAGCCACCTACCTCTCATTACGAAAACTATCAAAGCTAGACGAACCAGACATCCAGAACACTGCTGGAGAAGCAGGGACGAGTGTTATATTTTGACCTTCGGCCCAGCCCCAAAATACTATTCCAAGGTGATACGCCGGAAGGAAGTGACACATTCCAATGGCCAGTAATCGAAAGAGATCGCGTGGGCGGATTAAGGCTTATAATATGGGACAAGGTGAAGGTCCCATTGTGCCACTACAGTGATGCACCGGAAGAGAGTAACCTCTGAACTGCATGACAGTTATTTCCGCTTGATGACGATTAAAGATTCGATTTCAAAGATCCAGTAGGCGATCGTGTGGGCGTTGAATTATTATATAATTGAGTTGAGTTGGGTGCCAAAGCAGTTGCCAGTAGAATTCAAGACCTCTGGTTGAGCATCTAAGAGAACAAGAAAGACACAACGTGACAGTCATAAGTAGTGGAGGTCAAAATATGAAGTTTATGTTCGGTTTCCAGCACCCTCTCACATGCAAACCTTGAACAACCCTTTTGAACCCTTGCAATAAAGTGAGAGTTGAATATTTGTAAAGAAGTGTTCGTGCGTCTTCCTTCATGCGTCCTTCATTCCTGCGTCTTTCTGCGTGCGTCTGTTATTATTATTGTGTCGTTGTGATGCTGTAGATGACTATACAACACGAGCTCATAAGTGATGTTCTTCTATGGACCCCCTCATATGGCCGAGCAAAAGCAGGACGACCAGCTCGGACCTACGTATAGTAGCTCAGTGAGGATACGGGATGTAGCCCTGAAAACCTGCCAAAAGCGATGAACGATAGGGAGGAGTGGCGAGAGAGGGTCAGGGATATCCGTGCTGACGATATGATGATGATGATAATGATAAGTAGTCTGTATGTGTGTATGAGTGTGCATGCTTATTTGTGTGTATGTGTGTGTGTGTGCTTTGTGTATGTCTGAATGTGAGTGAGTGCTTCATTGTATGTATGTATATGTGTATGTTTGTGCGTGTGTATAAGTGTATGTGCTTGTATGGTTTTGTGTGATTGTGAATTTTTATGTATATATATATATATATATATATATGTGTGTGTGTGTGTGGGTTTGCGTGTATATTTGTGCATATATGAATTTGTATGTGTGTGGGTTTGTAAGTGTATTTGTGTGTGTGGGTGTCTGTATGTGTGAGTGTATTTGTGTGTATGTATGTATGTGTATCTGTATGCATGTGGATTTGTGTGTATTTATATGTGCGTGTTTTTGTATAAAATTTTGTGTATGTGTCTGTATGTTTTTTGTATGTGTGTATGTGTATTTGTGTTTATATGAATTTGTGTGGGGGGTGTATGTGTGTATGCATGTGTATATATGTGTATGTGTGTCTGTATGTGTATATGTGTATGCGTATGAGCTTGTGTGCATTCACCCTGCCGGGGGCATCCGTCAATAAACTATGTGTTCGTCGAGAGATCACGAGATAAAAAGATGTTTACATGACACTTTCACGTGATCGTCACGCCTTTTCACGTTCTGCCTTTTTTTTTTTTTTTTTTTTTTTTGGCCTTAAAAGTCTCCGTGCTTGATAAAACTCTAAGTATAAGTATTAAAAATTACCCTGGCTCAAAATTTCATGCAAGGTCGAATATTTATAGAAGGATATTAAAAAAAAAAATAAGAAAGAACTTGTTTAACTTGACAGTCCGATTAGAATGCCCTTACATACTCTTACATAATCTTAAAACAACAAAATAACTCAGTCGTCTGGTTTGGTTTGGTTTGGTCTCTTTGTTTTAATGGCTTATCAATCTTCGGGGGGTTATTTAATACCAAAGCCATCCTTCTAAAAGAACAGTAGTGGTACAATTTAACCCATTGCTGGAAGGATAGAGTGTTCATACCTTTCCGAAGGGTCCGAAAGTGAACGTAATAGCGCAACTGGAGTCCGAAATCGCTTACTACGATTCTGCAGTACAGCATGTTGACCATTACACCATGGGGAAACCCCCCCCGGAGCTGTAGAATACACCGACTACATTTCTGCAGAGGCGTAAGACTCACACTGACTCAGCGAGTGTCTTGTAAATGACAAACAATCTAATGGTGAGGCTCCATTGATGCTGGAGCTTTGTGAAATGTGAATGCTTCCAGGTCCACTGTGATCGGGAGTGGAAGCACCTGAAGGGTTGTGACACACAACTGTGTCTGATGGTGAAGCTCCATTCCTTGATTTTTATGAAATGTGGAGTACCTCTTCATTGCCATGACTCTGACCTGGAACAGTGATATTTCTTAGGGTCCCATCTATTGTTCAAAAAGAACTGTTCAATAATCAGCAACAGATTATTATTAGCAATTATTTGAAACCACACAGCCGGGTGTAAATTGTGTTGATGGGCAGTTGGTTGGTTGGGTTCTATGAACATATCGACACGTAGATTATTTAATGCCAAATCCTGTTTATATATATATATATATATATATATATATATATATATATATTATTTTTCAATTAGATATTCCAATATAATCAAAATACTTTTGACGAGACAGGATGTTCCTGGGCCTCCACCTCCACCACCCCAGCATGAATATCACCATTTCCCCTTTTCTCCCTCTCAAGACCTCCCCCTTCCTCATATTATCTCTCACTTTTTTCTCACTGAAATGAAATCAAAACAATAACGCCGACCACAACCACATATTAAGTAAAAAGTAAAGTTGGCGACCTTAGTCCATTTTCCATGGATTATATATATATATATATATATATATATATATATATATATATATATATATATATATATATATTTGATAAATATTTATTTATTATCATTATTGTAATAGCTCTATCCTAGATATTAAGCACTCTCCATATAATATTGCACTCGGTCCGACGCATAACCAGATAGTGATTTACTGACGACCAACACTCTCATAATATATATATATATATATATATATATATATATATATATATATATATATATATATATGATTACAAAACGTATATTTTGTAGATGAATTTTTTAAATGAATCGGAAATCATTTGTGCGCACTTAAACGGTTTCAAGCATTTCAAGATAACACAAATAATTCTATTTATTATCAATTATTTGTTTGAACACAGTTAAATGGTTTCAAGTATGGCAGTGTTACACCAACAATTTAAATTAATATCAGTCATTTGTTTGCACGCATTCAACTGGATATACATATGATTTGTAAGTGAATAATTTGTCGCTAATTTTATTTGGGGAATGCGGGGTACCCCTTCATTGCCATTAATTCTAGGTCCTCTCTGGCTCAGATTGGTAGCACCTGATAGTGTCCTATCTATGGGTTAAATGGAACGGTTTGGCATTTAAATAGTGTGCAAAAAATGACCTAAGCTGAGTTAAATATTTTCAAATAGAACTTTCTTCATTTAACTGTTCGTAAACAAATGATAGATGTTCAATTGAATACTATTTAACTGTGTGCAAATGAAGGAGTAATATTGTATAAAATAATTAGGGTTACAGAGCAATGATTGAAACCCTATATCTGAGGTGAAAATGAGCTCAGGTTCGTTCAAAAATGTTACCAACAAAATGTGTTAAGAAATTATATATATTTTATATGTATAAAGAGGATTTGGCAGAAATAACCTACAATGGTTGATATGCCATTAAACCCAACCCAACCAAATCCTATATATTTAATATATATGTATAAAGAGGATTTGGCATAAATAACCTACAAAGGTTGATATGCCATGAAACCCCAACCAAACCAAATCCTATATATTTAATATATATGTATAAAGAGGATTTGGCATTAAATAACCAACAATGGTTGATATACCATAAAACCCAACCAAACCAAAGCCTATATATTTATTATGTATGTATAAAGAGGATTTGGCATTAAATAACCTACAATGGTTGATATGCCATTAAACATCAATCAAAAAACCCTCAATTTTTTATTGTCTTACTTTTTGTTTGCTTTTGGGGTGGCGGGCTTTTAACCAGATTTTCAGTAAATGTTTGAGCAGTGCTTGAACATAGACTCGTTTTTTGATGGGACCTCTCACTCATCCATTCTGTCTGATGGTCTCTTATCATTCTAAAATGGTGTCTGTCTCGCAGCTTTCACTCAGTCTCTTGGTACTCGTTACGAGAAACATATTGCACAATCTCTCTCTCTTTCTCTCTCTTTCTCTTTCTCTCCTTCTCTCTCTCTCTCTCTCTCTCACACACACACACACACACTCACTCACTCAATGAGCCTCTCTGTCTTTTGTCTCTTATCTCTGTAAAAGGGTGTCTGTCTTGCAACCTTCTCTCTCTCTAGGTAATCATTCTCTCTCTCTCTCTCTCTCTCTCTCTCTCTCTCACACACACACACACACACTCACACACGCACACACACTCTCTCATTCACCCCTTCGGTCTTACCGTCTCTTATCACTGTAAAAGGGTGTCTATCTCGAAGCCATTACTCACTCTCTTGGCAATCGTAACGAGAAAAATTTAGCACAGTATCTCTCTCTCTTTCTTTATATATATATATATATATATATATATATATATATATATATCTTTACTTAAATCCTCCCAGTCTCCGCCAGATCCCGAGAAACTGAGAGGGAAAATTTATTCCTTTTATGTTAATAAGTTGTCTGGTCTTGAAACGATTTAGAAACCCTTTTTTTTCCTTTAAGTAAATCGCACCCCGCTGAAGTCTAAAAGAAATAACAGACACAAATATTCATTCGAATTAATTTTTAACAATTTTTTTCTTTTGAAAATAAGACAGGCTGGGCTCTCTGACTTTGAAGAGTAACCAGTCTTATATCTATATAAGGAAAAGACAATTCTAAAAATGGCACATCACTGACTTCATCTCCCTGCAAAAAAAATTAGTACTTTTGCGGGTACGTATTAAATAATACGTGTGTCCCAGAGGCCTAGTGGGTAATGTTCAAGAGTGCAACATCGAAATAAGCGTGTTCCAACACCAGTCTTGGTATTACGTTCATTTTCAGGCTAATACTCTTGAGAAAGGCATGAAACCTCTTATCTCATAGCCATAGGTTTTAATTTTTCCTCCATTCTTCTACAACGCTTTGGCATTAAATAACCTTCGAAGGTTGATTTGTCATTAAACTAAGCAACCTAACCATGGCTAATAACGAGTTATTTTCTATTTTTACAATGCAAATTTAAACACTAGAGTTTGTCAAAGTTTTGCATTGCTTTGGTTTGGTTTGTTGGGTTTTATAGCCTATCAACATTTGTAGGTTATTTAACGCCAAATCAATTTTTATGTAAATAATCAGTTCTATTTAAAACAATTCAGTTTAGCACGAGTACACAGTTTAATTTTCAAAAACATTTCTATTTCAAACTATTTAAGCAGTTATATATAACAATTCAGTTTAGTGTAAATAGAGTTTCAATGTCAAAAAACAGTTCTATTTCAAATAATTCAGTTTAGTATTAGCACGCAGATTAAATGTAAGTACAGTTTCATTGGCAAACACATTTTTATTCCGAGCTATTCAGTTTAATCAAACAATTCATGTAAATACGGTTTCATTGTGAAAAACATTTCTATTTCAAGCTATTCAGTTTAATAAAACAATTTAGTTTAGCATAGGTATGCCATTAGTTTTATTTAACCCATAGATAGGGTCCTATCAGGTGCTACCACACCGGGCCAGAATGGACCTGGGAGCAATAGCAATGACGGGGTACTCCGTATTCCCCAACGCCCCAGCATTACTGAGACCTCACCATCCGATTGTTTAGTGTCATATCCAGGACACTCGTTGTGGGGTCACCCCTCTGCAGAGAAGCAGTCGTTGTATTCTACAGCCCCAGCCGACGGGGCAACATTAATTTGGTTTGTACTAGTTTGTGACGTGTACATCACTTGACCGAAGTAGTTTAAGTTGTTAAAAGTATCCGTTGTGGTTGGCTGTATCATGATATTTGGTACGCTGTCATATGTGGGATCTGAAAGTTGCACAAATGAACGTGCAACCTTGTCTAGATCGGGAATTTATAGTTTATGTGTTCGAATAGTGCCTTAGAAGCAAAAAAAAAAAACATTTGTTGTACGAAAAATAATGGGGTCAGGCAGAGGTCGGGACAAGCTGTGTTACCGTTTGATATCTGACTCCATTCTGAGGTAATTCTATTTTTACCCCACGTTGTCTTGTTGATGTAACTCCTTGAATAAGAAGGCCCAAAAAGAATTATACGAAAGAAGACAGCAACGAAACGAAAAGGTTTTTTCCCTTTATTTCCAGGGTTCAACAACAATTCAATGGGTGAGGGAATTTTCCCTGAATAGAATTGAAATGGTTGAATCCCCCTGTCATGGTGTTGAAAAATACATTAATCGTTTCTTGGTATATATGTGTCCTCGTTTGTTGTTTGAAAGCTTTAACAACGTGTTAGTCGCTTTTGGGAGTTTGTCCAAGCCCAGTGTTTCAGTTCATAGTTCGATAGGTCCATTTCGTAGCTTTTTATATTTTGACATACTGTTAACCGTGACGGTTGCTACTAGTGAAAGGACTAGCCAACGCGTCGTCCAAAGACGAACGCGTGGCGTCCTCCACTAGTTAGCCAGGTGCTGTCACTCTGCTGGTCACTGCTAAAAGAGAATGAGCTTCCTCCTTTTTTCGGGAGGTCCCATTTTCTTTACACATGCGTAGCCCCTTTTTCCGGTCAGAGGCCTTTAGGAGTTTCTGCATATTTTAATAATTTTCTTTTTAAATTAAATTTAAATTTTATCTATTTATTTATTTATTTATTTCCTACAAAGTAATGGCGCAATTGACCACTCCACAATAACCCGAAATTTCACTCGGGTGGGAAAAATCTCAACGATTAGGCAAGATTAGGTAGGCCTAGAATCGAGGAATCCGAGGCCGTGCTCCAAATAATAATCGAAAAACCGGCGAGTAGCACACGGAAAATATCAGGCGAGATCGATATTTCACAGTTCAGGGTTGTTTATCACAGCAAAACCACACAGTATGGCCAAATTGTGCATAACGTGATAGCAAAATATTGCAACTTTTGACTCTCCCTGGTAAATTTCTTTTGAGAACAACATATAACTATCAGTTGCCAAAAATATATTAACATTTTGGACTAAATAACAATATCCGTCGTGAGAAATCCTGATTAAAACTAGGAGTATTCTTTTCCAAGTCCATTGTTCTTGTTGGTGGATCAAAAATAATTTTGATCTGATGCCACAGAAGCATTTCATACAAGAGACGATTTTCAAAAACCGTACTAAAAATCATTTAAGATATTGACACTCACGATATGCAGATTTGAAGAAAAACACTTGAAGCTTCTTACAGCAACTAACAGTCCACTCACTGCCTAAAATTAGACCCAACTAAAACATGTGTACTTTCACAATACTCTAGTTTTTCAATACAGAAATCACGCCGTGTCAGTATTGTCTGGGTCGCATAGACTATTCGATAACAATAGTTTGCAAAAGACTTATTTTTCCTGTTTGGTGACCAGCTCATCTTGTCTATTTTTGTGGGTTACGAACACGGTCCAAAAGTTTTTTGGAATTTAAACTCTTCAAGAACTTTTATTTTGACACAAACATTGCGTAAACGAGAATTTCTTGAACCAATCGTGCATAGATTGTCACGATGGATTGGCATAGTGGTTAGTATGCTGGCCAATGAAGTTACAGTAAACAAGTTGGAATGTCAGTCACTCAGTTACATCTTATGAGATGACTGACCAGTTTTTATGATTTCAAGTTCAGAAGCTAGAGAATATGTAGAGTAGCTTTACACAGAACCCCACTCAAACCGGAATGGTAGAACATGTTTGAGTTCCACCTAAGGGTCCAAATAGATTTATTTAAATATTATTAGTATTTCATCGGAACAATTAAAGCCATATAACAGGTAGCTTATTTAATTAATTTTTACGGCATGCCAATACTTCTCGTGTTATTTCATATCGAGAAGTTAGAGAATCACGTTCGTAGTACGTTCGTATTTACATGTTTTGTATATCTGTCCCTTTCCTATAATTGAACACGAATAATTTTCAAAAACATCTATTTGACCCCTAGATAGGACTCTAATATGTGCTACCACTCCGGGTCAGAATGTACCCAGAAATAATGGCAATAGATAGGCACTCCACACTCTCAAAAATCTCCAAATCTCCAGCCTCACCATCAGATATAGATTTTTGTCATATCATTGACAATATTACATGTACCTTTAGTCTTCGAGCCCAATCGACTGGGTCTGTAGAATACATCGACTGCATCTCTACAAAGGGGTAAGACCTTCCACCTAACGAGTGTTCTGGATATGACTTTAAACCAGCTAATGGCGAGGCACTAGCCTTGGAGATTTTGGGAATGCAGATTATCCCTTCATACCATTGCTGCAGGTCTACTCTAACCCGGAGTGGTAGCACTTGATAGGGTCCTATATATAGCTCAAATAGAACAAACTACGGGTGCAAACAAATGACTGATGTGAAATTGTGACTGTTACGTAGCAATACTTGAAACCATTAAACTGTGTGTAAAGAAGAGATCAGTCTCGTTTAAGAATGTCATATACAAAATATGTTTACATATCATGTGCTTGATATAAATCTATAAAGATTGCTATAAAACCCAACCCAACCAAATCCTATATATTTAATATGTATGTATAAAAAGGAATTGTCATCAAATAACCAACAATGGTTGATATGCCATAAAACCAAACCCAAGCAAATCCTATATATTTAATATGTATGTATAAAAAGGAATTGTCATTAAATAACCAACAATAGTTGATATGCCATAAAACCCAACCCAAGCAAATCCTATATATTTAATATGTATGTATAAAAAGGAATTGTCATCAAATAACCAACAATGGTTGATATGCCACAAAACCCAACCCAACCAAATCCTATATATTTAATATGTATGTATAAAAAGGAATTGTCATTAAATAACCAACAATGGTTGATATGCCACAAAATCCAACCCAACCAAATCCTATATATTTAATATGTATGTATAAAAAGGAATTGTCATTAAATAACCAACAATGGTTGATATGCCATAAAACCCAACCCAAGCAAATCCTATATATTTAATATGTATGTATAAAAAGGAATTGTCATTAAATAACCAACAATGGTTGATATGCCATAAAACCCAACCCAACAAAATCCTATATATTTAATATGTATGTATAAAAAGGAATTGTCATTAAATAACCAACAATGGTTGATATGCCATAAAACCAAACCCAACCAAATCCTATATATTTAATATGTATGTATAAAAAGGAATTGTCATCAAATAACCAACAATGGTTGATATGCCACAAAACCCAACCCAAGCAAATCCTATATATTTAATATGTATGTATAAAAAGGAATTGTCATTAAATAACCAACAATGGTTGATATGTCATAAAACCCAACCCAACCAAATCCTATATATTTAATATGTATGTATAAAAAAAATTGTCATCAAATAACCAACAATGGTTGATATGCCACAAAACCCAACCCAACCAAATCCTATATATTTAATATGTATGTATAAAAAAAAATTGTCATTAAATAACCAACAATGGTTGATATGCCATAAAACCCAACCCAACCAAATCCTATATATTTAATATGTATGTATAAAAAGGAATTGTCATTAAATAACCAACAATGGTTGATATGTCATAAAACCCAACCCAACCAAATCCTATATATTTAATATGTATGTATAAAAAGGAATTGTCATCAAATAACCAACAATGGTTGATATGCCACAAAACCCAACCCAACCAAATCCTAAATATATAGTCCATATGTATAAAGAGGATTTGTCATTAAATAACCTACAATGTTTGATATGTCGTAAAACCCAACTAAACTAAAACCTAAATTTTAGATATATATATATATATATACATGCATACGATAAGTTTCCAGACTTTTTTCGTATGGGCATTTACAATTTTCGTAGTCTCTTTAAAATTCAGTATATTATTGCAATTCATCTTGTGAGATGACTGACCAATTTTTATGATTTCAGGTTCAAATCAACAGCTACAGCAGCAATTGGAATACACCCTACTAAATCTGATTGTCACGGCTGGTGAATCTCAAAAATACTATCTGGACGTAAGGACAATTTATAAGAATGATATGCAATAAAATTCTCTTTTAATCTTGGAAAAAAAGACACAGAAACGTATGGAATGCTTCAGACTGCTTTAGACCATCTTGCATGAATCAAGCATCAGTTTTTGGGTGACATAAGAGATTCTAGGAAGGCAGGGAGTCTGTGAGGGAGGATGAGAGGAGTGGGAGGAGTAAGGAAGTTACTACACCAGAGTTGATTGGCCAAAGGGTTAGAGTTAGGATTACTATACCGAGGTTTTAAGGGAGTCCAGAAAGAGATTCCGTCAGAAGAGGCCAGCACTCTTCAAATCGGGTCAGTGGCATTTTGAGGAGGACAGTATACCAGTCCACAACTCCATCCTTGTCACAGACTATTTGACCAAGATGGGCATCAACACAGTTCCTCAGCCTCCCATATAGTCCAGACATTGCTCCCTGTGACTTTTGGTTATTCCCTAAGCTCAGATGCTGTTGTTATGAGACAATTGAGGAGATGTAAGAGACTGTGACGAAGGTCATTGTCACGCTCACACAAGAGGACTTCCAGAAGTTGTTGGAACGGTACAACAAGTGCATTGCAGCCGGAGAAGATTACTTCGAAGGGGACTAGAGTGTCATGTGTGTACTATCAATAAAAGTGCCCATACAAAAAATGTCTGGAAACTTGTATGCACCTGGTATATATAATGGTTGTACGTACCTTATATTGCTGAGTGTTAAGCAAGGAAGTACCAGGTGCCATTTTTAAAGTCCTTGGTATGACGCGACCTGGAAGTGAAACCAGGTCTCCCGGACCATTAGCGAACACTCTCCCCACTAGGCCAATGAGCCAGTTATCAAGACTTTAAGATGGTGAAAAAAGTTGCATTGAACAGCGATGAATGTTTTATTAAAATGACACGTGAAAAGAGAAAATATATATACAAAGAAAGAACTCATAACGGTACAATAAGCGTTCTTTCATTGAAAAACTATCACGTGATCAGCGCAAGCAATAATGTTTAAAATGTGTCGAATTCCCGAGAGATATATCGAATTCAAAGATGATAAAAGCAAAGACAGTCAGAATCTTTGAAAAGAGAAGTGTGTGTGTGTGTGTGTGTGTGTGTGTAAAAATGTCTCATACAAAATTCCTATTTTCTTATCGGCAGTTTTAATTCTTCTTTTTCGAATTGATAGTTTGACTGTTTCTTTCTTTAAAAGGCTTTTCAAATAGATCTTTATCATGACGCAATCACTTCTGACTTAAAAAGTGACTTTTGCTCTCTAAATAATATTTTATCAGTTTTAAGTATTTCCGAAATCTATAAGAACAGATTCGAATTATCATTGATAAACTTTATCAGAAAGTTTTCTTTCTTTCTTTCTTTCTTTCTTTCTTTCTTTCTTTGTAATTTCCTTTCTTCTCTCATTCTCTTTTTCTGTCTTCATTTATTTTTTTTCTTTCTTTCTTTGTAATTTCCTTTCTTCTCTCATTCTCTCTTTCTGCGTTTATATTTCTTTCTTTCTTTCTTTCGTCGTAATTTCCTTTCTTCTCTCATTCTCTTTTTCTGTGTTTATTTTCTTTCTTTCTCTCTTTCTTTCTTTCTTTCTTTCTTTGTAATTTCCTTTCTTCTCTCATTCTCTTTTTCTGTCTTCATTTTTCTTTCTTTCTTTCTTTCTTTCTTTCTTTCTTTCTTTCTTTGTAATTTCCTTTCTTCTTTCATTCTCTTTTTCTGGGTTTATTTTTCTTTCTTTCTTTCTTTCTTTCTTTCTTTCTTTCGTTAAAATTTCCTTTTTTCTCTCATTCTCTTTTTTGTCTTTATTTATTTATTTTTAATTCTTTCTTTCTTTCTTTCTTTCTTTCTTTCTTTCTTTCTCTCTTTCCATTTCTAATTATCGGTGTAGTTTACCTGCTGTTACATAAAAGCATATCTCTCTCTCTCTCTCTCTCTCTCTCTCTCTCTCTCTCTCTCTCTCTCTCTCTCCCTCTCTCTCTCTTTGATGTACACCTTACACGTTGAGGTTGGCAAGCAGCTAGCTACCGCGGAAAAACTACGCAAGCAAAACTGAACAGGCAATTTCTCGCCTATGGGGAACTGAAGCGGTAATGTCAACCAAACCCCCTTTGTTTTCTTAAGTGCTCCGTCTCCACATTTTGCACTTAAGGTGGTTAGGTCAAGGTTGATTCCTGCTCCCTGGGGTGTCCTTAAAAAATGCCGACAGCACTGGACAAATACTGGAACTAACGATATGTGTACATGTGGATTCTCACACTGAACGTGACCTTGTGTCAAATCCTCCGCTCGTAGGCAAGTGGATGAATCTAAACTTTAGATTTTCATAAATACCATTATTAGAATGTGTTACGTCAGCGATAAGCTTCATTACGTAAATAGTTCTAAGTTGAACTTTCACTGATTGAAAAGAATTGAATAAATAAATAAATAAAACAGAGTTTCCTTAGAAAAATAGTTGATAAAAAAATTTACAAATAAGATGACGTATACTGTGATTAAAAAGAAAGAATTACATTGTTTCATTATATGAGAATTCATTCTACATGAATTAAAATTAGAATTAAAACCTACTTAAAGTTTGTACAATATAATCTTAATAACTAAGTAAAGTTGGCGACCGTAGTCGAGGGCGACCAGAAGGCTCCCTTTTCAATTGCTACTACAGCGAGGTGGAGTACCCTCTTAATAATATCGGGGGTGTCCTCGTGGTCTAATGGTTAAATCGATGGACAGCGAATTCGTAGTAAGTGAGTTCGTACTCCAGTCGCGCTATTACGTTCACTTTCGGGCAAATACCCTTGGGAAAGGTATGAACCCCCTTATCCTCCTAGCTCTAGGTTAAATAGTGCCACTACTGTTCTTCTTGGAGAATAGCTTTGGCATTAAATAACCTACAAAGGTTGATATGCCATTAAACAAAGAAATCAAAGACACCATTAATAATGTCAATATTGAATAGCATCTGATTATTTAGTCTCCCCGTTGATAAAAGGAAATTCTCAATGAAGAGTTACAATAAAAAACACACACATAGACGCACAAACACACACACACACACACACACACACATATATATATATATATATATATGTGTGTGTGGAAAAGCGTGCCTAGAGTGTTGTAGACTAGGAAACCTACAAGAATAAGTTCGAGTATCATTGAGTTGCCTTGCCCAGTCGTTTGGGCTGTAGAATTTACCGGCTGCATCTCTGCAGAGATTTGAGATCCCTCCCCCAACGAGTGCCTTGCATATGACACTAAACAATCTGATGGTGAGGCTCCAGTAATTCTGGAGCTTTAGGGAATGCAGAGTACCCTTTCATTGCTATCATTCCCAGGTCCACTCTGGCCTGGAGTGTTAGCACCTGATAGGGTCCTATCTGTAGCTCAAACAGAACTAAACGGTGTATTTATGATAAACTGAATTGCTTGAAATAGAACTATTTTAACTTTTAACTGAACTGTTTTGACATTTAACTGTTTGTAAACAAAAGCTTTAATTATATCAAACTGAATTGTTTGAAATTTAATTTGGCGTCAAATGACCCGAAAAGGGTTGATGCGCCATAAAACAACCAACCAACCAATCATTGAGTGCCCCATTCGTACGGCTTTTTGCCACAGCTAAGCAAAAAGCTTCGTAAATTACTAAATAAATATTGTCATACCCAGATAGACTGTTTTGTTGTATCACAACTCATCGATGTGGCTAGATACGTAGATGCTTCAAGGTGGGATTGAAACCCGCTCACCTTTACGTTAGACTTAGCATCGTACCGCTCAGCTACCGGTCGACACACAACAGTTCGGGAATTATAAGGCATTATGGTATAGCTTTCGTTTGTTTACATTTTTGCCTTACCGGATACCAGAGTGCTCAATTCATTCGAAGAGCTTTGCATTACATGAGTAACAGCCGTTAATTTCTTCGACAGAGTGTTTAACCACTCAATGCGGGGGCGTATATATTGTCCTCCACAAACAGACTGTTTCGTTGTATCACAACCCATCAGTGTGACGAGAAACGCAGGACGCTTCAAGCTGGGATTGAAACCTGCCCAACTTATACTTAGTATCATACCGCTCAGCCATCAGTTGACATGCGTCAGCTCGGGAATTATAAGGCATTATGTAGTAGCTTTCGATTGTTTACATTTTGCCTTACCGGATACCAGACTGCTCAATTCATACGAACAGCTTTGCATTACGTGAGTGGCAGCCGTTAATTTCTTCGCCAGTGCTTAATCCCCCACCCGGTGAGGAGCGTATATATATATATATAAGTGTATTTATATGAGGGGTGTATGTGTGTGTATATGTGTAGTTGGGTCGCAGTTCTTCATTTAAGCAGGTTTGATTAAATTATGAAGACACATGTAATTTATAATTTCATTTGATCTTTTCAAATTTCCAGACAAGTGTTTTGATTTTAAGTTGGACTTGGTAGATGAATTTACCGAAAATTTCCCGGGCGCTTTCAAACCCTTCATAGGCCATCATCAGCGGAATGATAGCAAATGTAAGAATATTCTTTTTAAGGGTTTTTAAATTGCAAAGAACATTTTTATTCTTGGATTCATAAACGAGTAGTTGGATTAAACTGAGATTGTAAGAATAAGGCTAACATGGATATTTTATTTTAGGAATTCTTTTGACACGAATTTAAAGCAATCAACGGAAATAGAATGTTTTAAATAGCAAAAGAAATTTTTATACTTGGATACATAAGCATATAGTTGGATTACACTGAGCTAGTAAGAAGAAGCTAATATTAATAAATTTCGTAACTCTAATTACATCATATAAATTTACAAACTGTACGCAGTCAACAGAAATAGAATACTTTAAAAATGTCTATCTTTTTCATTTTGTTTAATAACTAAAAAAAAAAATATTCATATGCGTGTGTGGGGATGATTATATTATTTGACATAATGACACCAAACTTTGATGGTTATCTAAAGCCAAATCTGGTTTATACATATACAGGATTTGGACAAAATAATGGAAACACCTGGAAATTTCAAACAAATTTATTTTATAATGGTTTTCTGATTGCAGCCCTCGCGTGAAATCCAGCTTTGTGCAGCTCCCTTTTGGACAGTTTTGAGGAAACTGGGTTCTCCCGAAGGTCTTTAAGCTCTGTTGTAATTTTCGTTGCTGTATTCTTGTGATCCCTCCTAACAATCCACGTAAGAGTTCAACTATCCCTATCAGACAGCTTTCGCTTTTTTCCAGAGTTTTGCATCTGTGGGGAGGGTATTCCTTCTTTCTCAAATGCTGTCATTACTTTCGAGACAATATTCCTTGCTTCACCAAATAATTCAGCTGTTTTTGTTACACTAACGCTGGCCATACGAGCACCAGCGATTGACCTCTTTAAAGTCTGATAAATCTACCATTTTAATGGATTTTGATTAATTTCTTCTGAGGATATCAGTAAAAAACAAAAATTTTCGTAAAATAAGACGAGAAAAATTACCAATCTATAAAAAAAGCATTAAAAAAATCTCAAACGTTTGATGGTTTTATAGGAGTTTCAAACTGATACTAAGATTCTTGGTGCTTCCATTATTTTGCCCATGACTTTGTTAAGAGTTAATTGGTAACTTTATTTCTGAACGAATAAAAGCTCATTTGCTTGCACATAGTCAACTACATTCAAGTACTGGGATTTAACATTAGTAATATTGTTTACCAAGGATTTCCTTCTAATTTAATATTAATCATTTATTTGCTCACTATTAAAAGTTTCAAGTATTGCTATCTAAAACTAATAATTCTATTTAATATGAATCTTTTATTTGCCCACAATTAAATGGTTCTAATCATTATTATTCAACATTTCTAGTTCTGTTATCAAGTATTCCCGTCTAATACTGTTGCATATTGACCTCCGACCCGGCCAAGCTGTCAAAGTAGGAAATGCACCTGTGTAAATAACAGGTGCATCCGGTCGAGGAATATCAGGATATGACCTTGACTGTCGAAGGGTTGAATTGAGAGCGAAATTGTGACGCTCGCAGGAAGAAGAGTGACGTCAAATTATTATATAACCCCGGCGACAGGAAGTTCAAATCAGTTGAAGATAAGATGCGGTAGAGAGTACCAGCACCCAGGGGAGGGTGCCCTCAGGCCCCCGATTGAGCAGTTGCAGTTGGAGAGAAGATGCTGGAATGAGGACCATGTCCCAGAGAGGCTGAGCCCCCAGGCCCCGGTTGAGCATCCTAGGAGAACGGGAAAGAAACGCTGTTATGGCCATAAGAGTGGGGGGTCAATATTTTGCAGTTCTGTTCAGTCTCAAACTCACCTCTCTCACAGTAGAACCTTTTGTAACCCTTTCAAACCCTTTCAAATAAAGTGAGAGGTATATTTTTCTAAAGAACTGTGTCGCTCGTCTTTATTGTGTCATCGTTATGATTCTACATACATATGTATATGTATTATGTGGCTATACAACAATACGAATAACTTGCGTACAGTTGTATGGCTTCAAATAACAAATAATGATAATCATCATCATCATCATCATATCGCGCTGGTAGCACGGATATCCCTGACCCTCTCTCGCCACTCCTCCCTATCGTTCATCGCTCTAGGTAGGTCTTCAGGACAACATCCCGTATCCTCACATAGCTGCTGAATGTATGTTCGTGCTGGTCGTCCTGCTTTTGCACGGCCATGTGTGGGGGTCCATAAGAGTACATCTCTTATGAGTTCGTCTCTGCTTCTCCAGCAGTGTCCTTAATAATAATCCTAAGTAAATAATTGTACCCTTCCATTTGACCCATAGATGGAACCTCAACAGGTACTATATGAGTGAACTTAAGGGTGATGGTAAAGAAAGGCTCGTCCATATTCCCCAAACGACAAGACTGGAGCCACAATATCAGATGCAGTTTAATGTCATACATAGGACACTATATATAAGTAAAAAGTAAAGTTGGCGACCATAGTCAAGGGTGTCCCAAAGGCTCCCTTTTCGATAGCTACTACACCAAGGTGCAGGGGAGGGCGCTACTCCTTCCCTGGATTGCTTCACTTTACCCTTGATCCGTACCTTATAATGCTGAGTGTTAAGCAAGGAGGCATCAAGTACCATTTTTGAGCCTTTGGTATGACTCGACCTGGGATTGAACCCAGGTCTCCCGGGCCATTGGCGAACACTCTAACCGCTAGGCCAATGTCCGGTGACAATATATATATATTGCCATCCACAAACAGACTGTTTCGTTGTATCACAACTCTTCCGTGTGGTCAGACTCGCAAGATGCTTCAAGTCGAGATCGAAACCCGGCTGACTTTACGTCAGTCGAATATCTCATCCCAGAACCATCGTCATTCTCAACGTAAGTTAAGAAATTTTTTACGTATATCATTTTTATATATACGTTATCAGCTACTGGTGTGCTCAATTCATGCGAAGATCTTTGCATATGTGACAGTCGGCGAATACCCCACTCGTGTGCTCCCGGGGGTGGGGATAGGGGGAGCTGATTAAAATTCAATCCTAAAAGCGTTCCTAATTCGTAAAGTTTTTACAACACAAAAATGCTGAGCAATATAAAAGAGGATAAACACTCACGACTTAGAGTGTTACGCTTTCGATTCTCAGGTTAGTAGCTATTTAACATGTCGGGCTTTTTTCAAATGTGTTGAATATTAACACATCTGAGAATCGAAAGTGCATTGGAAATTTTTTTACTTTATAAAAAATACATTTAAAAATATTTTACTATAACAAATGCATGAGAGATAACTTTTCTTATGAATATAAATTGATAGAGCCTTGACCCCAGAGGGGTAATCTTACCACCATCAAAAACGGTTACGTGGGTTATGACAAGAAACTGCAATCAGTGATAGAGCTCCACTTCTGAAGCTGGAGAGAGAAATTGATTGGTGTTTTTATTTATTAGCATATCAACCTTCTTGGGTTATTTAATGCCAAAGCAATCCTCGTAGAACAGTAATCGTAGCTTGAATGGGACAAGTTGGTTTCATATCGTTACCAAGGGTATTGGTTCGAAAATGTACATAGTAGCCTGACTAGATTTCGAACTCACTTAGTAGGATGACATAGTTGAACACTTTAGCCCCTACACGACGGGTACTCCTCCCACATAAATATGTACGCATTATTTTTACAAGAAAGAAATAATTTCTGAAAGCGATGGAAAGTGTTGTAAATTGTTAGCATTAGATGGAAATATTTAATTGAAGGTATGTGATTGTAAATCATTTTACTCTTGGCGTGTTTTTTACAACAATCTCTTTTACTGGAGTCTGACTGTCAGCAAGTCTCTTCAGGTCTCCAGAACACTCCTGAGTATTCTAGCCGGTCTTAACAATGCTGTGGTCTGGATGGTGTTCGATTCTGCCTCTAATTTTCAATTCATCCATTTTTTTTTTCAGCTTGGCTTTTCAGGATCGTTCCAAGTGCACCAACTATAATTACAAGTTCTTTTTATCTCGTTTATCAACGGAAGGTCTGGTCTTTTGGCTGCAATAAGGTAATCTGTTTATATCTAAAAATGCCAGAGAATATTATGCCTCTTATATTTAGTCTTTTAGAGTTTTTCACATCAGTATTAGTTGATCGTTTTTCACTGGAGTTTGAGTGACAGCAAGTCTCCTCAAATCTCCAGGACTCTTCTCAGTATTCGGGCTGTTCTCAGTAATGCTGTCATTTGGATAGGGTTTACCCGTCCGCCAACTTCCAAGTCGTCCAGGCCTTTTAATAATGCTTTAGTTATTGTGACAAAAGCGCTATTATTATTATTATTTTACTCGTCTGAAAGTTTTTCATACCAGCGTTAACTGATGGTTTTTAACAGGAATTTGAGTGACACAAAGTCTCCTTAAGTCTCCAGAACTCTTCTCTAGATTTTGGCCGAAATCAATAACGCTATCGTCCGAATGGTCTCTATTTGTCCTCTTATTTCCAAGTCTTCCAGTATTTTTAACAATAATTTGACGACAGCTCCGAGTGCACCAATTACAACTGGTATCACCGTCAACTTCGTGTTCTATGGTTTTCTCTAGTTCTCTGGCAAGTTCTAGGTACTTATCTCTCTTTTCAGTTTCTTTTATTTTTATTCTGGGGTTCGCCAGTAGGTTCTCTTTCATTTATTTATTTATTTTTTGTTAACGATCTCTAGGTCTGGTCATCCGCCCTAGATTCAGTGATCTCTTCGTATATCAGAATGTTGTATATTGACCTCCGACCCGGTCGGGAAGTCAAAATAGGAAATGCACCTGTGTAAATAACAGGTGCATCCGGTCGAGGAATATCAGAATATAACCTTGACCGTGGACGGGTTGAATGAGTGCGATTTGTAACGCCCACAAGAAGAAGGTGAACGTCGAACTATTATATAACTCGGTGCACCGGAAGTTCAATCAGTTGAAGATAAGATGCGGTAGGGAAAACCAGTACCCAGCACAGTGGGCCCCTGGCCCGCGGTTGAGCAGCCGAGGAGAACGGGAAAGAAACGCGGTTATGGCCATAAGAGTGGGGGTCAATATGTTGCAGTTCTGTTCGGTCTCCAACTCCCTATCACAATAAAACCCTTGAGTAACCCTTTCGAACCCTTTCAAATAAAGTGAGAGGTGGATTTTTCTAAAGAACTGTGTCGCTCGTCTTTATTGTGCCGTCGTTATGATTCTGCATGCATATGTGTATGTATAGTTGGTCATGGCTATACAGCAACAATCCCAGAGAAATGTGTTCATCTAATTCTCCGGAATTAGTACTGGTTTGTGCATATACCATTTGCTCGTATGGTCAAATTTCAATTTCTTGTATAATTCCGAGTGGATCACTTCTCCCACCCAGTCGTTTCTTGTCTTATACTCTTTTGGGGCTAATTTGCTGCATTCGTTTTGTGACGGCAAATTGACTAAAATCCCTAAACGGGACTTTATTTTCGCACGTGTGAAGACGGGGCAGGTTGGCACTTGATCCCCTACAGAAATAAGTCCTGTTCAGAGTTCTTTTCTCAGGCAGATAAGAACTGGCATATTACGTGAGGGAATAATTTAGGGCCAGACTGGCCACCGCTGGCAAAGGGGTCCAAAATTTCACACTATCACACACCCACCAGGCCGCTAAACTTCTTTCCCTTAGATAATGGAAGAATACGGGCCTATAGGTCTTAGTTGTAATAATATTAATGTTGTTGTAGTAGTCGGTAACTCCGGTTTCCCGTGTGATACTTTAGGAATTAATAGGACAGTTCTAAGCAAGATAATGTAAGGCGAATAGAAGCTGAAAGGAAAGCATGAAATAATAACATAGACCACATGGTAAAATGAAAATACATTGGTTCTTTACTACGGTTATATATATATATACGTCCGAAGTGTCAAAAACATATAATAGGATAGTCCATGAATATAAATGTCTTTTCTTTGCTTTTATCCTTTTTCAAATTGAGAGAGAGAGAGTGGTAAACAAAATTTGGGTGTAAAGGAAGAATGTCCCAAAGTTACTTATCTTATTTTTTTGACGGGGTTCCACTGGAGAATTTTTCTTTTTTTCACGGGCTAATAGACTTTGTTCTGTTTTTAGTACTGGCTTGAAGGATTTTGGAGTCCTTCGTGTCTCAGTTAGTCTTTTGTCTTTAGCCCGGAGTAGAATGGCTATCGTCCGTCTGCCACGAGCGTTGCTCAAAAAACTTCCTTTTTTGTGCCCTACTTCCGCTGAGGGGAAGGGAACCCCACTTCCGTTTGGGGTCCCCGCCAATCATTTGGCTTCTTTCTCTTTCCCCTTCCGATGTCCGGCGACCCAAGGTCACTTAAGTGCGAACATCTGCGTGACCCACATTCTCTCCTAACGGTCACTTTTTGACTGCTAGATAATGTTAGTTCAACGGGGGGATAGTATCATTCTTACCTCTTCGTCTTCGTGAGCTATCACGTGACAGTTTATAATGTGATTGATCGTTTCGTCTCTATTACCACATCGGCTGCATTTATTTATTCATTTATTTATTTGCTGTGTCTTATTTGCTTTTGCTTGAGCATACTTAGTCTTTTTGACGTTGTTTTGTGCTGCTATTTGAAGAGATTCAGTTTCTCACCAAAAGTTTCTGTTGTATATTGACCTTCGACCCGGTTAAACATGCCATTCCAAAGACGGCGGAAGTGACACATTCCTATGGCAGTTATGGGAAGAGATCGCGTAGGCGGGCTTGGCTGACAATATAGGACAAGGTAAAATCCCGCGGTACAGTCATAGACTGATGCACCGGAAGAGAGTGACCTGTGAACTGCATGACAATTATTTCCGCTTGATGACGATCAAACATGCCATTCCAAATATTGAGTGGGCGATGGAACTATTATATAACTCGGTGAAGACAGGAAATCAGTTAGCTTGAAGATCAGACCCGTTGGTGACAAGATGCGGTAGAGGAAGCCAGCACCCAGCGGAGTGGGCCCCCAGGCCTCCGGTTGAGCAGTCGAGGAGAACGAGAACGACACGCGGCTATGTCCGGAGGGGCTGGGGAAGTCAATATGTTGCAGTTCTATTCGGTCTCCAACTCCCTCTCACACACACAACCCTTTCAAATAAAGTGAGAGGTATATTTTTTTTTTAAAGAAGTCTTCGCTCGTCTTTATTATTGTATCGTTATGATTCTGTATGCATATGTATATGTATTATGTGTTTGTATAGTTTAATCATGGTCATAGCTATACAACATTTCCTTTTCATAGCCATGTCTAAGTCTTCTTGTGTGAGACTTTGCTTATCAATTGCTTGAAATACCCATTCAATTGTTTTTCTTCCCATTTTGTCCTAGTTATTGTTGATCCGTTTATTTTTGTGCTGTTTGCATTGTTTCTGGTCGCTGTAATTAGTATTTATTTGCTCTTTCTTATGTAGTCAAAGCAGAAGATACCCCGCACGAAAAATTACAGACGCGGACTACGCTGATGACATAGCGCTTCTGGCATATACACGCGACTAAACCGAATCCCTGCTACATAGTCTGGAACGAGCAGCTGCAGGCATAGGCCTCCATGTCAATGCATACAGACGGAATATATGTGCTTTAATCAAACAGGCGATATCTCCACACTAAACAGTATTTCTCTTAAACTAGTAGACAAGTTCACCTACCTAGCTGTGTCTCATCAACTGAGACTGACATCAACACGCGACTAGCAAAGGGATGGACAGCTAACGATTAGCTATCGGTCTTAGGGAAGTCAGACCTGACCGATAAAATGAAACGCAGTTTTTTCCAAGCAGCGGTCACGTTGATACTGTTATATGAATGCACTAGATGGATGCTAATTAAACGTATGGAGAAAAAGCTTGACAGCAATTACACAAGAATACTGCAAGCAATATTGAACAAGTCCTGGAGGCAACATTTCACAAAGAAGCAGCTGTACAGCCACTTACCACCGATCACGAAAACTATCCAATTTAGACCAACCAGACACGCGGGAAACTGCTGGAGAAGTAGGGACGAGCTCATAAGCGACATGCTCCAGTGGACCCCTTCACGTGGACGAGCAAAGGCAGGATGACCATCTAGAACCTACATACAACAGCTCTGTGCCGATACAAGATGTAGTCTTAAAGACCTACCGGAAGCGATGGACGATAGAGAAGGGTGGCAGGAAAGAGTCAGGAATATCTGTGCTGATGGCACGACATGATGATAATGATGAGTTGTCGTATAGATATATCGATGCAATCTTCGATGCGAGCTTTCTTCTTACTTTTTTAAAAACGTATATTCTGTCTACATCATCTCTGGGATGTAAGACTTTATACCTCATCATCTATTTTCTTGTTCGCTACTCTATAGTTTGAAGTTCTTCCCTCAACAATGGTCTCGAGTATCTTACAAGAGGAACAGCCTTGGTATTTATCCTATTCTGTAATATACGTAGTGTATTCAATAAGTTTCCAGATTTTTTGTACAGGTATTTGAAATGAGCGTAGACTCTTGAGAATTTAATATGTTATTGCTATACATCTTATGAGATTACAGACCAATTTTTAAGATTTCAGCTTCAAATGAACAGCTACAACAGCAATTGGAATACACCCTACTAAAACCTGATTGTCACAGCTGGTGAATTTCAAAAATGCTATCTGGACGTGAGGAAAATTTAGAAGAACGATATGCAATAAAATTCTGTTTTAAACTTGGAAAAAATGCCACAGAAACGTATGCAATGCTTTTAACTGCTTTTCAACCATCTTGCATGAATCGAGCCAGCACTCTTCAAATCGGGTCAGTGGCACTTCCACCAGGACAATATACCAGTCCAAAACTCCATCCTTGTCACAGAGTATTTGACCAAGATGGGTATCAAGACAGTTCCTCAGCCTTCCTATAGTCCAGACTTTGCTCCCTGTGACTTTTGGTTATTCCCTACGCTCAGAGGCTGTCCTTATGAGACAACTGAGGAGATGAAAGAGGCTGTGACGAAGGTCATTGACACGCTCACACGAGAGGACTTCCTTGGGGCGTTCCAGAAGTTGTTGCAACGGTACAAAAAGTGCATTGCAGCCGGAGGAGATTACTTCGAAGTGGACACTAGTTTCATGAGTGTACTATCAATAAAAGTGCCCAAACGAAAAAAGTCTGGAAATTTATTAAATGATCCTCGTTGTTTCTTTTCTCGTTCTTTTTTTCATAAGTTCCACTTTTGCCAGTTTTAATAGGTATCACTGTCACTTTCATATTTCACAGATTTTTTTAGTTCTCTTGCAAGATCTAAGTACTTGTTTTCTTTTATTTTCATAGTCTGCTGGAATAGCAAATTAGTATTAGTATTATTTTACTCATTTGAGATTTTTTACACAAGCGTTAGCTGGTGGTTTTCCACTGTAGTCTGATTGGTAGTAAGTCTCCTTTAGTTTCCAGGACTCTTCTCAGTATTCTGGCCGATCTTAATAATGCTAAAGTCTGGATAGTCTTCACTCGTCCTCTTATTATCATTATTATTTAGATAGAAAATTATCTGAAACTATGTAGCTATTCAAATTATTTGCGTCAAGATTATTATTAGAAAACATGTCTGAATAGCTGAAATTTGGCTCATTGGCCTTAAGAATAGAATGTTCGCCAATGGCCTTGAAGACCGGAGTTCAATCCACGTTTGAGTCATACCAAAGACTCAAAAAATGGTAGCAGCATTATAAGGTACGTATCAAGGGTAAAGTGGAGCAATCCAGGGAAAGGAGTAGCGCCCTCCCCAACACCTTGTTGTAGTAGCAATTGAAAAAGGAGCCTTTGGGTCGCCCTTCACTACGGTCGCCAACTTTACTTTTACTTTTATATATAAGCAAAGACAGATATTCTGATACGCAGACATTCTTCAGTTGTTGTGTGTAGCTCAAAAGATTTTCTCTTGCAGTATAACAGGCTCTCATCCTTAAATCTGATATGCTGGCTGTATTCAGCACTGAGTGACAGGATTCATCACTTAAAAATAATGCCCCATACTAAATTGAATCCAGTGGTTTGGCTCCAGCTCTTCAGCTTTATATTGTGAAGTCATCCCTTCGTTGATAATTCACGCAGGTCCGTTTCGACTTGGAGGCGTAGTACACGTTTGGGTCATATACATGGGTCATATATTTAACCAATTCCCAACCGCGAGCAGGATGTGACACAAGGTTAATTTTGAAATGGAGTGTAGTAGTAGTTTACGACTGTAGTCGAGGGCGGCCCGAAGGCTCCCTTTTCAAAAGCTACAACACCAAGGTGTAGGGAAGGGCACTACTCTTTTCCCTGGATTGCTCCACTTTACCCTTGATACGTAACTTATATTGCTGAGTGTTAAGCAAGGAGGTATCAAGTATCATTTTTAAAGTCTTTGGTATGACCCGACCTGGGATTAAACCCAGGTCTCCCTGACCACTGGCGAACACTCTACCGACGAGGCCAATGAGCCGGTTACTATACCAAGATTAAAGTGCCCACTTTCTCCTACTATATACCATAGCTGAAAGAAGAATAGAATTCTTACCTTTCCTTTGGGTATTAGCGCTCTTTGCAAACAGCTTCGTTCAGGTTTTGAATTCGTTCACCGTGTCCATTTCCAACGAAAATGGGTCATGTATATCTGTGTGAAAATTAGTAACTTGAAGGAAAGTCACCGTGACGTAGTGACTAAGGTGCTGAGCTGCGACACCGTAGGGAGAAAGTTCGAATCCCAGTTGTGCTATCAAGTTCACTTTCAAACTACTGCTCTTGGAAAAGTATGAACCCTCTAATCTTCCCAGCAATGAGTGCAGTAGTTCCATTACTGTTCTCAAAGAATGATTTTGGCATTGAATATCCCACCAAGTTTGGTATGCCATAAAACAAAGAAATAAAACCAATAGTTATTTGAAACTATAATTGTTAAACAAACAATGGTTACTATCGTAGGAAATGTCTACGGTGACCCGAGTTCAAAACCTGGACAAGACTGTTTGCATTTCACATAGTGCTAATACCCTCGGGAAAGGTAAGGATCCACTTATTCTGGGGGTGGGGTCCTAGTGGTGTAATGGTTAAAGCGATGGACTGTGGAATCGTAGTAAGTGAGTTCGAACTCCAGTCGCTTTCGGGCAAATACCCCTGGGAAAGGTATGAACCTCATTATCCTCCCAGCAATGGGTTGAATAGTACCACTGCTGTTCTTTAAGGAGAATGGCTTTGACATTAAATAACCTACAAAGGTTGATATGCCATTAAACAAAGAAACCAAACCCAACCCACTTATTCTCCCTCCAGTGATAGGTAAATAGTAAGGCAGACTGGATTCTTTAATCTTGGTTTGGCAACCGATCAAGGAGAAGGAAAAACCTCTGAATTCAAACCTGTTAAACTCCGCTTAGAAATTGACCTTGTGTTACATCCCGCTCGTGAGGAAAGGTTTGGTTTGGTTTTATGGCATATCAACCATTCTGGGTTATCTAATGCCAAATCCTCCTTACAAATATATTAAATATATGTTTTGTAAACGTTTTGTTGATAATATTTTTAACGTTTTTGTTTCACATGGTTAAATGGTTTCAAGTATTGCTATCTAACACTAACAATTTAATATCAGTCATTTGTTTGTGTAACATATTGATCTCCGACCCGGCCGAGCTGTCAAATAAGAAATGCACCTGTGTAAATAACAGGTGCATCCGGTCGAAGACATCAGGGGATAACCTTGACTGTGGACGGGTTGAATTGAGTGCAGATGCGACGCTCACTGAAGCAGGTGAGCGTAAAATAATTATATAACCCGGTGCCACATGAAGTTCAAGTTAGTTGGAGATCAGAGTTTAAAGTCAGTTGTTGCAGTTCGAGGAGTGAGAACCAGGTCCCAGCAGAGGCTGGGCCCTCAGGGCCCCCGGTTGAGCAGCCTAGGAGAACGCCAGAAGAGCTGGTGGGTAATTATGTTGCAGTCTTTGTTCAGTCTCCAACTCACCTCTCACACAATAACCCTTTCGTAACCCTTTCGTACCATTTCAAATAAAGTGTTAGAGGTATAATTTTCTAAAGAACTGTGTTTCGTTCGTCATTATTGTGTTGACTAGTTTTCTGCATGCATAAGAGTATGTTACATTTGCACACATATAAATAGTTATATATGATATGTTAGAGATTAGTTTTTTCAGTAATTTCATTATTAAATGAGTTAGAACTAATTTGTTTGTACACCAGTTTTGCTATGGTTTCTACATCGTTAAATAGTTTCAAGTATTGCTACACACAGTTAAATGTGAAACCAGTTCTATTTCTAGCGATTCAGCGTAAGTCATTTGTTTGCACAGTTTAGATGTTAAAGAGTTCTATTAGACCCATAGATAAGATCCTATCAGACACTACCACTCTGAACCTGAGTGGACATGGGAGTGATGACAATGAAGGGATACTCCTCATTCCTCAGTACTCTAGTACTACTGGAGCCTCAATATCAGATGGTTTAATGTCATATTCAGGACACTCGTTTTAAGGTGGGGGTTTTAGGCGTCTGCAGAAATGCAGTCGGTGTATTCTCCAACTCCAGTCGACTGGGCTGTGCTCGTCCATAAGGATGGGTGAATATTATACTCGTTTAATAAAAAAAGAAAAAAATTGACTTTAATATAAAATAACCCAACGAGGCCATTAAACTAATAAATATCAACCAGAATTTACTTTGCTTTTGAAACTGAAACTTTAAAGCTCACTGGGATAGAAATGATAAAACCCATAAAAATTGCGTAGTACTTTTTTCTTAACGTACTCTAAAATAAAAGGAAGCTAAGAAAATGAAGACATTTCGGAAAATACTCTTTTAATGTAAAAATTTTGGTGCTTTCTTAACATCCTCAGATTGATTGATTAATCTTAACGGTATGCTAACAAGACTTGGGTTATTTTATGCTCTGGGGCTAGAGAATCGCGTACATTTACCTTTTTGTGTGGTTGTTTCTTAATGTTTTTTTTGCACAGTTATATAGTATCAAGTAGTCCCATCTAATACCTATAATTTACACACAGTTGAATGTTTACAAGTATTTCTAAGACTAAAATCATATGGTTTCAAGTAATTATTTTAATTCAATGATAGTCGTTTGTTGGTACTCAGTTATATGGTTTCAAATAGTTAAAAATAATCCTCGACAATCAACAGCTGTTGAGTCCTGTTCGGGAGGAATCGTTAGTAAGACACGCTTATTATTTTACCACATCCCAAATTAATAATATAGATTTTTCTGCGCTTTTAAAAACTGCGAGCCAAATTATTTTCTGTAGAAGTTGATAAAACAGTATCATCAAGACATGCTGACAGCACCGATTTCCTTTTCCCCCTTTCTCTCTCTCTCGCTCACTCTGTCGATCAATCTCTTTTTCTCTTTCTCCCGTCTCCCCCCTCTCTCACAATCTATCAATATCTTTTTCTCTCGCTCTTTCTCTCTCTTTCTCTCTCTTTCTCTCTCACCCTCCCTCCTCTCTCTCTATTGATCAATCTCTTTTTTCTCTTTCTCCCACCACTCTCTCTCTCTCTCTCTCTCTCTATCTATCAATCTTTTTTTCTCTCTCTTCCTCCCTCCACCCTCTCTCTCTATGAGGCAATCTCTTTTTCTTTTTCTCCCACCTCCTCCTCTCTCTCTATCTCTCTCTCTCTCTTTCTTTCTCTCGGTCTCTCCTCCCTCTCAAAAAAAAATCTCTTTTTTCTCTTTCTCTCCGTCTTTCTCTCTCTTCCTCCCTCCACCTCTCTCCCTATCAGTCAATCTCTTTTACCTTTTCTCCACTCACCCTTCTCTCTATCTATCAATCTCTATTTTTTTCTTTCTTTCTCTCTCTCTCCCTTTCTGTCTCTCCATCTCTCCTCTCTCTCTATTCATCAATCTCTTTTTTCTTTTTCTCTCATTCTTTCTCTCTCTTCCTCCATTCACCTCTATCTCTCTCTCTATCAGTCAATCTCTTTTTACTCTTTCTCTCTAATCCTATCAGTCTTCTTGTCTAGACGACACCCAGTGTCCGCACAGAGTTGATAAATGTAAGTTTTGGTTGGTCGGCCGACACTAATACAGAGGTGTTCTATCTTTTACATTCTATGCATCAAGGTGTTTTTTTTTCTTTCTGCATGACTTTAGATGTGCTATAGCGATCTTGAATTCCCATTCTTAAAAAATATGTATATAGCTACCAACAAAATCCTTCTAATTTATGTCAGTATTACATGACGTCTGAATAAATAAAAATACCTCCGTATTAAGCTGCAAATGTAAGATGCGTCAGGTATCTGAAAACACTCAACCGAGTTTGCTGAATTGTAGAATACGCCGGCTGCATGTCTGCTGAAGAATCAGACCTTCGCCAAGAAATGTTGGCCCAGTCGGCTGGAGCTGCAAAATACACCGACTGCTTCTCTGCAGAGCGTTAAGACCCCCCCCAAAGAGTTACCTGGATATGACATTAAACAATTTTATGATGAGGCTTCAGTAGTTCTGGAGCTTCGGGGAATGCGGAATACCCCTTTATTCCCATCGCTCCCAGGTCAACTCTGTCCCGGAGGGGTAGCACCTGATAGAGTCCTACTTATAGGTTAAATAGAACGGACATTTTTACAGTGTACTTTTGCTAGGCTGAATTGTTTGAAATAGAACTGTTTTGACATTCAAACTGTGTACTTATGTTGAACTGAATTGTTTGAAATAGAACTGTTCATATGTAATAGTAAAGTTGGCGACCTTTGTCGAGAGTGACTCGAAGGTTCCCTTTTCAATAGCTACTACACTGAGGTGTAGGAGAAGGCACTACTCCATTCCCAGGATTGCTCCACATTACCCTTTATCCTTACCTTACAATGCTGAGTGTTAAACAAGGCGGCATCAAGTACCATTTTTTGAGACTTTGGTATGACTCAACGTGGGATTGAACCTACGTCTCCCGGACCATTGGCGAACACACTACTCATTAGGCCAATTGCCCAAGCATGAAATAACCTCCAGTTATTGATATCCCATAAAAGCATTCCAAACCAAACCAAACACAACAAAACCAAGAAATGTCCTGAATATGACACAAAACCATCCAATAACGAGATTTCAGTCTTGGAGACTTTGGGAATCTGGATTACCTCTTCATTGCTATTGAGTAATGGCAATAAAGAGTTAATCCAGATTTTGACACTAAATATATATATATATATATATATTGTCATCCACAGACAGACTGTTTCGTTCTATCAGAACTCTTCAGTGTGGCTAGACACGTAGGGCGCTCGAAGCCGGGATCGAAACCCGTCCAACTTTATATTAGACTAAGTTTCAGACCTCTCGGCCATCAAGCTGACAACGTTGGCTAAGGGAATTTTAAGGTATTTATTTTAGCAACAGCAGCAGCAGCCTTTGTTTACATTTTTTTATATCCTATCGGCTACCAGAGTGCTCAATTCTTGCGAAGAGCTTTGCATTACGCTAGCACCGGCCGACAATTCCTTCGCCAAATTGCTCAACCCCCCCATGGGGGAGCGTATATATTCAATGTCAATATATGTGTGTGTGTGTGTGTGTGGTATCGCCCATAGATATATGACTCAAGCGAATTTTTATCAGAAGTTCATTTTCAAAGATACCATGTTTTCGTTACTCCTCGGGTAATATTTAACAATCAAAAACGGATATTATTAACCATTAATTATTACCAAACTTTGCAGCATTTCCCTCTGACTGTATGCACAATTTCAATTATATTTTGTAGCATGGTCATCCTTTTTCTTTTATCGATTGATTCTAATTTTGACTTTTTTTTTTTTCATACTTTTTCACGAAGTTTTTTCTACAAGAGCCTGAACTTGTACACCTTCATATTTTTTATTACTGTGTTTCAGTGCTATAGAATTTGGTCATAAATAATGCCTAATAACATTCTTCTTGAGAAGAAATATGATGATACATCAAAGCAGGGATCTTTTGAACTTTGGAAACGTTTTGGGAACACATGTGTTGAAAGCTAAGGGAAGAAAATTAAAGCTTTTATTTATTCTTTTTATTCATATCTTTATCAATGCCGTTATAATCTCGATACTTTTTGAACACTCCTCGCATTATACTACATATGTCCCCAGTGGTATACACTTGTTTGTTTTGGTTTGGTTCTGGTTTATGATATATTACACCGAGTCAACTCTGACATGGAGTTTTAATAACTTTTATCTGAATAAAATAGAACTTTTTAACGATTTAACTGTGTACAAACAAGTGACTAGTGTTAGTGTAACTGTTATAGTTAAATAGCAACACTTAAAACCATTTTACTGTTAGCAAATATAATTATTTGTGCTTGATTGCAACACTTGAAACCATTTAAAATAATTTGTTTGTAAAAAAAAAACAGAGCTCACTTAAAAAAAGTGAGCTCTGGCTTTTTTTACTTACAAATTATTTTTTCAAATCATGTCTTTATCATTCGTATATAACCAGGATTTGACATTAAATAATTTACAACGGTTGATATGCCATAAAAACCAACCATCCAACCAATCAACCAACCAGCCAAAGAACAACAGCAAATCTTCAGTAGAATCTGAGCGAGTGAATAATTTCAAAAAACGATCTATTTGACCCATACATGGGACCCTAAGAAATACTGTCACTCTGAGTCAGAGTAGACCTGTGAGTAATGGCAATGAAAGGGTACGCTGCACTCCCCTATCTGATCCAACATAGTGTCATTCTCAGGACACCCCGGAGAGGCGCACCTAGCGTAACGATTATCACCATAAGAAAATGAATCGGCAAACTGAGTTCAAATACTGGACGAGTCTGTCTACTTTCACTTTCAACACTCTACCCACTTGGCCAATTGAGCTGGTTAAAGTAAAATAAAATTGACGATCTTAGTAAAGGGTGACCCAAAGGCTCCCCTTTTCAATAGCTACTACACTGGGGTGTAGGGGAGGCCGCTACTCCATTCCCTGGATTGATCCACTTTTCTCTTGATATATACCTTATATTGCTGAGTGTTAAGCAAGGCGACACTAAGTACCATTTTTTGAATCTTCGGTATGACTCAACTTGGGATTGAACCCCGGTCTCCTGGACTATTGGCGAACACTCTATTCACTAGGCCAAATTGATTTTAAATAATTCCAGAAAAGCCTAGGTAATTCATATCTTTACTTAAATGATAATGAATGTTGAAACATCTTCAGTGATAATTCCTAAAATTTTCAAGATAAATGTTAAAAAAAAGAATAAAATTAGAAACAAAGAAACAAAGAAACAAAGAAAGAAAGATAAAATAATGAAATTAATAATGCTGTTGACTTTGAGAAAGGCCTTGACCCGCCTGTTCTTTCTCTGCTATTTACAATAGAACAAAAGGGTTTCTTTAACATGAGTAAAGCCCCTTGTCTGGGAGAAGGAAAAATTCTGAATTCAAACCAGTTGTAATGTTACATATTGACTTGAAGGCGCTTGCCACGTAAATTGCGTGAGTGGCATAACAGGAAATAGACCTGTTTCCTAAAGTAAACAATATGCAGATGTCCCATCGTAAAATTAGTTTAATAAAAACAACAATTTATGTCCTTTATTTCAATTTCAATTTTACCGGTCCATTGGCAAGGTGGATAGAGTGTTCACCAATGTCCCAGGAGACTGAGGTTCAATCTCAGCATTATTAGGTAGGGATCAAGGGTAAAGTGGAGCAATCCATGGAAAAGAGTTGTGTCCTTTCCTACGTTTGGTGAAGTAGCTAACTAAAAGGAAGAGTTCTAGTCACCCTCGACTACTGTCGCCAAGTTTACTTTTACTTATATATATATATATATATGCAAAGACAAATATTCTAATACACAGACATTTTAAAAAACTTCAATGATCATTTTAAAACACGTATGTAATATATGTAAATACAGTTGATAATAGTTATTTGTTTACAATTATAGATTTGCAGTTAACTATACCTTTACAGTACTAATGATTAATACAATTGCAAAAAAGTTTGGTAATAATTAATGTCTAATAATATCCGTTTTTGATTGTAAACTATTACCTAAGGAGTAATGAAAATATATCTTTGATTTTGAAGAAAATTAACTTCTTATAAAAATTCACTTGAGTTACATATCGACCAGATTCAGACACACACACACACACATATATATATATATATATATATATATACGATCATTATATATATACGATCATTAAATGAGTTTCCTGACTTCGTATGGGCACTTTTATTGATAGTACACATATGAAACTTTAGTCCCCTTCAAAGTATTCTCCTCCGGCTGCAATGCACTTGTTGTACCGTTCCAACAACTTCTGGAACGCCCCATCGAAGTCCTCTAGTGTGAGCGTGTCAATGACCTTCGTCACAGCCTCTTTCATCTCAATTCTCTCATAACGATAGCCACTGAGCTTAGGGAATAGCCAAAAGTCACAGGGAGCAAGGTCAGGACTATAGGGACGGTGAGGAACTGTCTTGATGCCAAACTTGGTCAAATAGTCGGTGAAAAGGATGGAGTTATGGACTGGTGCATTGTTCTGCTGGAAATGCCACTGACCCGATTTGAAGAGTGCTGGCTTCTTCCCTAGGAATCTCTTCCTGAACTCCCTTAAAATCTCAACATAGTAACCCTAACCCTAACCATTTGGCCAATCAACTCAGGTCTATTGACTTCCTTACTCCTCCCACACCTCTCATCATCCCTCACAGACTCCCTGCCTTACTTGAATCTCGTATGCCAATCAAAAACTGATGCTCGATTCATGCATGATGCTCCAAAAGCACTCTGAAGAATTCCCTACGTTTCTGAGGTATTTTTTGCAACTTTAATACAGAATTTTATTGCATATCGTTCTTCTAAAGCGTCAGATTGCATTTTTGAAATTTACCAGCTGTGACAATCAGGATTTAGTAAGGTGTATTCCAATTCCTGCTGTTCATTTAAACCTGAAATCATAAAAATGAGTCAGTCATCTCATATGATGTATAGCAATAACATAGTGAATTTTCAAGTCTACGACAATTTTAAATGCTTGTACAAAAGAAGTCTGGAAACTTATTGAATGCACCACGTATATATATATGTGTGTGTATATATATCTTCTGTGTCAAAATGTTTTTATACGACTGAGTGGAACTTCTTATAAAAAAACTGGAAATCTGAGGTAGTATCAAGATTATACAAACCACGGCATTATTAAGATTGGTTAAAATACATAGAAGAGTCAAAGACTGAGGAGACTTACTGTTACTAAGACTAGAGGTGCCCGTGGTGTAATGGTTATTGTCGTAGGAAATGGACACGGCGACACGAGTTCAAATCCTGGACGAGACTGATTGCATATCACATAGCACTAATCCCCTTGGGAAAGGTATGAATCCAATTATTTCTCCCTCCAGCTATGGGTAAATAGTAGGACAGACTAGGTTCTTCAGCCTTGGTGAGGCAACTAGTCTAGGTGAAGGAAAACTCTGAGTTCAAACCTGTTAGACTCCGCTTAAAAATAAACCTTGTGTCATATCCTGCCCGAGCGGACGGGTTGGTAAATATGGTTACTAAGACTAGTAAAAACTGATGAGAAAACCTTGGAAGGTATAAGATAATAATAAATTCGACCATTCAATAAAAAGCTGTGAAAAATGAGGGAGACAATGATGCCATTTATGGTTGATTTTCTTTTATTTGTCTTCAAAGGCTTAGAAAAAAACCCGGGAAGAATTAAAAATCAGAAGAGTCAAGACCATCCAGACCACAATATTGTTAAGATCAGCTAGAATACTCAGAAGGGTCCTGGAGTCCAGACGAGACTTGCTGTCACTCAGTCTCCAGGGAAAAACCTACAAGGAGTAAAATATTTTACAAACGATTATAAATCTTCAATTAAATATTTCTACTACTAAGAATTTACAGGCTCTTCTACAGCTTTGAAAAATTATTTTTTTTCAAATTTAAATTAATGAGTACAAAATTAGATCGGGGAAACTTCGTTGTGCAGTGGACTTTGACCTCCAAATAAGGAGACTTGCTGTCACTCAGAATACTGTGAAAGGTCACCAATTAAAACTTGTGTGAAAAACTTGCAAAGAGTGAAATAAAAATCCCGTGAGGGCTACTAGTTAGTAATGGTGTGAAAACTCACAAAGAGTAAAAGTAATAATAATAATCATAAAACTTATACTAAAATATCTTACATGACGTGTATTATTACGGTGGCATCGGTAAGTAAGTACAGGATATATTGCTTGTTTTTTTGGCATGGGATGTCGGCTTGAAGGGGAATTGGTTGGCCGTCCGGTGGTTTGACGGGTTTAGTGCAAAATCTTTCTTCTCTTTCTACACAGTTGTTAGCCATTTTCAGCAAAGCACTTAGCTTAAGAAATTTCACATGTGCTTACAAAAGCAAAAAGACATTTCACTCTCCTGTTCTCGTTCTGTCACTCTCTTTTTCTCTCTTTCTCTCTCTCTCTTTCTATCTATCTATCTATATATATATATATATATATATATAGGTACGATGATCCGTTTTTCTCTCTTTCTCTCTCTCTCTCTCTCTCTCTCTCTCTCTTTCTCTCTCACTCTCTCTCTCTATGTATATAGGTACGATGATCCGTTTTTGTTTGATGACAATTAATGAGAGTTATATATATATATATATATATATATATCAGTACGGTTTTGTTGGATGACAAAATAATAAGAAATTTGGGTATATATAAATATAGGCAGTGTAATAAAAACGTATATATATATATATATATACTGCCTCGAAATATGTTTACACAAACGAATTTCTTATAAGAAGTTACATGCAGTCTGAAAAGAAAATTGACACTGAATATATATATATATATATATATATATATATTCAGTGTCAATATGTGTGTGTGTGTGTGTGTGTGTGTGTGTGGTATCGCCCATAGATATATGACTCAAGCGAATTTTTATCAGAAGTTCATTTTCAAAGATACCATGTTTTCGTTACTCCTCGGGTAATATTTAACAATCAAAAACGGATATCATTAACCATTAATTATTACCAAACTTTGCAGCATTTCCCTCTGACTGTATGCACAATTTCAATTATATTTTGTTGCATGGTCATCCTTTTTCTTTTATCGATTGATTTTAATTCTGACTTTTTTTTTTCATACTTTTTCTCGAAGTTTTTTCTACAAGAGCCTGAACTTGCAGACCTTCATATTTTTTATTACTGTGTTTCAGTGCTATAGAATTTGGTCATAAATAATGCCTAATAACATCCTTCTTGAGAAGAAAAGCTCTATTCGATTCATGACACTAAAAGGTAGTGTTATACCAGATTAGAGTGGACCTGGGAGTAATGGTGCGGTACTCTACATTCCCCAAAGTTCCAAGAGTAAAGTTTTACCATCAGATTATTTTGTGTCGAAAGCATGATACTCTTTGGGAGTTCTTACACATCAGTTGGGGTTCAGTCGGCGTATTCTACTACCCTAGCCAACTGGGTAACTCAAAGAGAAGGGAGTATTTTGTGATATTTTCAGGGTGAATGAAATACCCCGACAAATCAATGAGATTTTTGGCAACTATCGAAGATGGTCATCCACTATCGATCCTGTCTCACAAACTTAATCAACCGAAGACAGTTTCGTTGATCTACTGGGAAGTACAAAAACGATGAATTTTTCTTATAAAATCACCTTTTATGTTTAATTTATACAAGGGTCCTTCAATAAATTAAGTGAATTTTTTCTAAGGAGTTGCCAATATGAAGTATTGTTTACAGTTACACTTTTTCTAAATATCCTGGTCGGCTTGGGTTGTAGAATACACCGGCTGCATCTCTGCAATGGATAAGACTAGTATCCTTGATAGGATATTAAGCAATCTGATTGTGAGTCTCTAGCCCTCATAGCTTTGGGGAATATGGAGTTCCCTGTCATTGCCGTCACTTCTAAGTCCACTCTGACCGAGAGTGGTAGCACGTGATAGGGTGGGTCCGTTCTATGGGTCAAATAGGATTGTTTGACATTTAAAAAGTGGGCAAATGACTTACGTTAAATCGTATTTTTAGAGATAGAACTTGTTGATCATTTAACTGTGCATAAACAAATGTCTGTGGTTTAACTGCATTGTTAGCGGGAGTGTCTTCGTGGTTTTATGGTTGAAGCGATGGACTATGAAATCGTAGTAAGCGAGTTCGTACTCCAGTTGCACTATTACGTTCACTTTTGGACAAATACCCCTGAGAAAGGTATGAACCCCCATATCCTCCCAGCTATGGGTCAAATAGTACCACTAATGTTCTTCCTGGAGAATGGGTTTAGCATTAAATAACCTACAAAGGTTGATATGCCATAAAACCCAATGAAACCAAATCCTATTTGTTTAATACATATGTATAAAAAGAATTTGGCGTTAGATAATCTACAATGGTTGATATGCCATAAAAACCAACCAAACCAAATCATATATATTTAATATATATGTATAAAGAGGATTTGGCATTAAATTACCTACAATGGTTGATATGCCATAAAACCCAACCAAAACAAATCATTTATATTTAATATATATGCATAAAGAGGATTTGGTATTAAATAACCTACAATGGTTGATATGTCATAAAACCCAACCAAACCAAATCATATATATTTAATATACATGTATAAAAAGGAATTGGCATTAAATAACCTACAATAGTTGATATGCCATAAAACCCAACCAAACCAAGTCCTATATATTTAACATATATGTATAAAAAGGATTTGGCATTAAATAACCTACAATGGTTGATATGCCATAAAATCCAACCAAACAAAATCCTATATAATTTAATATATATGTATAAAGAGGATTTGGCATGAAATAACCAACAATGTTTGATATGCCATAAAATCCAGCCAAACCAAATCCTATATATTTAATATATATGTATAAAGAGAATTTGGCATTAAATAACCTACAATGGTTTATATGTCATAAAACCCAACATTACCAAATCTTGTTTATTTAATATATATGTATAAAAAGGATTTGGCATTAAATAACCTACAATGGTTGATATACCAGAAAACCTGACCAAACCAAACCAAACTTTTTCAAGGAAAATAGAAATTGACCCTTTCCTGCCACAGAAGACCCTCAACATGACCTTCTTTATTGACAACTACCCCTGAACTTTTTCTATATCAGAGAGTCAATGTGCTTCTGTTCCATGGACTGTTTTTTCAACTTAGGCTCTTAGTAGCAATCTCATGTTTTGCCGATTTGTAAATATTTTTTGACAAAAAACGTTTCTCCGGACACATCACTCATTCTTCAGTAAATTTCGTGTCGTCTACATTTCTCAGCCATCGGACATTTAATAACAAACCTCTGTTCAAACCTGAAGCACTCTAATTTATTTGCTGCCATTTTGAATAGCCTCAAAACAGTCATTTTTGCGAATTAAAGTAATCATTGCAATAAACAAATTCCAATCACTGCGGATTTTACGTTTATGAAAAACAACCGAAAAAAAAGAACATAACTTATTTTGCTTTAATTAAAACATTCCCCTTAAATATATATATATATATATATATATATATATAGAGAGAGAGAGAGAGAAAGAAAGAGATATAGATATATAAAATAGGCCTCATCCCAGCAAAAAAAGTCACTTTGTGAATTGAAAAACCCTTGTACATGTAGATCATTTGTCCTTTGAATACGACATAGTTTATAGGAATGGATGGTCGAATGAGAATAGCGCATGACACTACTCCATATAATTTACGTGCAATTAAATTCTACCTTCCTATATTTGTATTCACGTTTTTTACTTTCTGTCCATCTCCCCACTTTCCCCTCTTTCTCTCTCTCTCTCTATCTCTCTCCAGGTATGTGGATGTCACTACTTATTCAATACCACATGACGTCGTTGTGCTGGCCTCGATATTATATGTCACCAGATTTTGAATAGGTTGAGGAAATGTTGTGGCTGGACACGTGACTGAGATATTCATGTGGTGCCTACTTATGCTAGAGAAGAAGCCAAAAGACCGATTAAAAATCCGAATGCTGATTTTAAAGGCAGGTTCCCTCGACTCTATGATAGAATTTAAAAAAAAAAAACGTTTTTTGGCGTCATGTCGTACAAATTTGGACTTAGTAAATTTCTTGATGTAATTATCTTATCTTTCATTTTCTTTGTTTTCTATATTTCATTTTTTTTTGTCTTTTTTATCTTTTTACTTTTATCTGTTTTCTTTTTTTTCTTCTTTTTCTTCCTTTTTCTTGTCATTTGTTTCTTTCTTCATTTATTTCTTTTTTCTTTTAACTTCTTTATATTCTTTCTTTTTCTTCTCCGTTTCTTTTTTTCCTTTTCTTTCTTTTTTCTTTTTCTTTCTCTTTTCTTTTACTTTTTCATTTTTTCCTTTTTTCTTTTTTTCTTTTTCTTTGTTTTTCGTTTTTTTCGATTTTCTTTTTTTCACATTTATCTTTTTTTGTTGTTTCTTTTTACTTTTCTTTACTTTCTCTTTCTTCTTCTTCTTTGTTTTTATCTTTTTATCTCTTTTTTCTTTTTCTTTCTTTTTTCTTCTGTTATCAACGTTTCCTTTTTTACTTTTTTCTTTTTTCTCTTTTTTCTTCTATTTCTTTTTCTTCTTTCTTTTATTCTTTCTTTCTCCTCCTTTTTTCTTTTTCTCTTTTTTCTTTTTCTTTCTTTATTTCTTTTTCTATCCTTCATTTCGATCTCTTTCTATGTCCTTTTTCTTTTTCTTTTTGTTTATATTTTACTTTCTTTTTCCTTTTTTTTGTTTTGTTTTACAATTCAATTTAGCATAAGTAAACAAATGGTTCCAAGCATTGTTATGAATCACTAACAATTCAATTAAACATCAGTCATTGTTTACAAACAGTTAAATGATCAAACAGTTCTATTTCTAACAACTCAATTTATCATGAGTCAGCAAATTTGAATGGTTCCAAGTATTGCTATGTCTCTCTCACAATTCAATTAAACATCAGTCACTTGTTTACAAATAGTTAAATGATCAAACAGTTCTGTTTCTAACAATTCAATTTATCATGAATCAGCAAATTTGAATGGTTCCAAGTATTGCTATGTCTCACTCACAATTCAATTAAACATGAGTAATTTGTTTACAAACGTTTAAATGATCAAACAGTTCTATTTCTTATGATTCAATTCAGCATAAGTCAACAAAATTAAATGGTACCAAGTATTGCTATGTCTCACTCACAATTCAATTAAACATCAGTCATTTGTTTACAAATAGTTAAATGATCAAACAGTTCTATTTCTAACAATTAGCCATTAAACAAAGGAAGCAAACTAAAAGAAATTAAAGGTGAATTTGTATTCATAATTTTCTAATATATATATATATATATATATATATATACGTGGGGCATTCAATAGGTTTCCAGACTTTTTTATACAGGCATTTAAAATTGTCATAGACTCTTGAAAATTCAGTATGTTATTGCTATACATCTTATGAGATGACTGACCAATTTTTAGGATTTCAGGTTTAAATCAACAGCTACAGCAGGAATTGGAATACACCTAACTAATGCCTGATTGTTACAGCTGGTGAATTTCAAAAATGCAATCTCGACGTGAGGGCAGTTTAGAAGAACGATATGATATAAAATTCAGTTTTAAACTTGCAAAAAATGACACAGAAACGTATGGAATGCTTCGGACTGCTTTTGGAGCATCTTGTATGAATCGAGCATCAGTTTTTGCGTGGCATAAGAGATTCAAGGAAGGCAGGGAGTCTGTGAGGGATTATGAGAGGTGTGGGAGGAGTAAGGAAGTCAATAGACCAGAGTTGATTGGCCAAAGGGTGAGCGTAAGGGTTAGGGTTACTATGTTGAGTTTTTAAGGGAGTTCAAGAAGAGATTCCGTCGGAAGAGGCCAGCACTCTTCAAATCAAGTCAGTGGCATTTCCAGACTATTTGACCAAGATGGGCATCAAGATAGTTCCTCAGCCTCCCTATAGTCCAGACCTTGCTTCCTGTGACTTTTGGTTATTCCCTAAGCTCAGAGGCTATTGTTATGAGACAATTGAGGAGATGAAAGAGGCTGTGACGAAGGTCATTGTTAAGCTCACACAAGAGGACTTCCATGGGGCCTTCCAGAAATTGTTGGAACGATACAAGTGCATTGCAGCCGGAGGAGATCACTTTGAAGGGGACTAGAGTTTCATGTGTGTACTATCAATAAAAGTGCCCATATGAAAAAAAACTCTGGAAACTTATTTAATGATCCTCGTATATATAATCTCTCCACCCACGGAGGTTGAGCATACACGCGAATGAATTACCGATTGCAACTTGCGTAATGCATATTTCTTCTAAAAAATTGAGCACACGGTAGCCGTTAATCGTAAAGATGTAAACAATAGAAAAGGGATACATATGTGTTAAAATCCCTTCGCTTACGTTGAGTTTGTTGGTAGCTGTGCGTTAACATATTCGACTGGGGTAAAGTCAGTCGGAATTCAATCCCAGCTTGAAGCATCTTGCGTGTCTAGCCACTCTGATCAGTTGTGATATAAGGAAAGAAACAGCAGATGACAATTTATATGTATATACAGCCTTTGAGATTCTGCTCGCCCGATTGATTCAGTCGAGTAAAAACTTATTCGGGCGATTAAAGTTATTCTTCTAGTCGCCCAGCAGTCAATCAAAAATCACAATGAAACGTGTCTCTTCAAACATAGAAAAAGGAAAACAGATTCTTTTTACAACAAAGTATGCCATCGAAGATTCACAAGTTACTTAAAATGACCTACATTAGTTAATTCTTTGGTCTCGTGCCTGGCGTCTGACGACCATCGAAATGTCTGGTTAAAGAAAAGAGAGTCGCATCCCCAAAATTATATGAATGTTCACAGTCATCAAAAGAAGATCTGACAATGGAATTTAGAATGACCGGCCTCTATTTCTCTCTCTCTCTCTCTCTCTTGGACGCCCGGCCATTACAAACATTCATTTAATTACCACTTCCACAGTGGAGCCATAACGACTCTGTTATCCAGATTGAATACACTCACGGATTTTTAGAATTTCATTGGGAAAAAATTATCCTTGCATCAACATCTATATTCCATCCATGCTTACAAAATGTAAAAACGAACATTTGAAAGAAAGAAAAAAAAAAACACTTTTGTCAACCATGCAACGAAAAATAAATTATACAAGTAATATTCATATTTTCTTCTTTTGTTTCTTTCCTGCTAGAATGCCTGGATATGTACAATTATTGACTTAACCGATAAAATGAAACGAAGTTTCTTCCAGGCAGCGGTCACATTGATACTGCTATATGGGTGCACTACATGGACTCTAACAAAACGGCTCGAGAAGAAGCTAGACGGCAATTACACAAGAATGCTGCGAGCAATCTTGAACAAGTCCTGGTGGCAAAACTCCACAAGACACCAACTGTACGGCCACCTGCCTCCTATCACGAAAACTATTCAAGTTAGACGAACCAGACATGCAGAACACTGCAGAACTCATAAGAGATGTACTCTTATGGACCCCTGCACATAGCCATGCAAAAACAGGACGACCAGCACGAACATACATTCAGCAGCTATGTGAGGATACGGGATGTTGTCCTGAAGACCTGCCTAGGGCGATGAACGATAGGGAGGAGTGGCGAGAGAGGGTCAGGGATATTCGTGCTACCAACACGACATGATGATAATGATGATTATTAAGTGAAAATGAAGTCGGTCGAGTAAAATGATTTTAGGGCAAGTAAATTTTCCCTTATTCTCGACCCCCGGTCGAATGATTTCTTTTTTCAAATCTAAAAGGCTGTATACATATTAAAATCTCTTGTGCAGTATAGTTATAGGAAATGGACACGGTGACCCGAGTTCAAATGCTAGACGAGGCTATTTGTATTTCACATAACGCTCACAGCAAACGTAAAACTGTAATTAACAATCCCTTAGCCCAACTGCAGACGAAGAGTTGAGCGTTGTTCATTTTTTTCAATCCTATTCTGTCAAACGGACAACTGCTTACTCGGCTTGACTCGTTCTTTCAATCTTTCTTTCTTTCTTTTTTATCGCCTTAAGCAATTATTTGATGCTCAAATTGTTTTTTTAGTAGATGATACTTTCGAGAAAAATATTTAACTAACAGGTTAGGTTGTGGAAAGCAGATGTATATCCAAATGATTAAATCACATGGATCATGTATAGTATGATGGTATTTCATTTCAAATTACATATACTAAGTTATATTAATCTTTAACATCAAAACCCAGCAAAAACAACGAGGAGGAAATATCTATGGCTGACACGTTTTATTGGTGTATATATGATATAACTACGTATATATATATATATATATATATATATATATATATATATATATATATATATATATATGTATATATATATAATAACTACGTATATATATATATATATATATATATATATATATGTATGATATAACAACGTATATATATATACATATATACACACACATATTTACGCATATACATATACGCCCATTCTCACGTATATGGGGGCGGTTCTTGGTGTAACAGTTAAAGCGATGGACTGCGAAATCGTAGTAAGCGAGTTCGAACTCCAGTCGCGCTATTACGTTCACTTTCAGAGAAATACCCTTGGGAAAGATATGAACCCCATTATGGTTAAATAGTACCACTACTGATCTTCTTGGTGAATGGCTTTGGCATTAAATAACATACAAAGGTTGATATGCCATTAAATAAAGAAACCAAACCAAACACATATATATACACAAATATATTTATACTCATACATACATATAAACTCACGTATATATATATATATAGCAAAAGTGAAGTTGGCGACCGTAGCTATTGCACCAAGGTGTAGGGAAGGGCGCAACTCCTTTCCTTAGATTACTCGACTTTACCATTGATCCTTACCTTATAATGCAGAGTGTTCAGCAAATACCATGTTTTGGGTCTTTGATATGACTCGACCCGGGATTAAGCCCAGTGACATACGTACATATATACACCCATGCATATATATACATGAATATACACACATTTATACACATATGTGTTAACAGATACACATGCATATGTATATATGTACATACAGTGTATCACAAAAATGAGTACACCCTTACACATTTCTGCAGATATTTAAGTATATCTCTTCATGGGACAACACTGGCAAATTGACACTTTGACACAATGAAAAGTAGTCTGTGTGCAGCTTATAGAACAGAGTTAATTTATTTTCCCCTCAAAATATAACCATTAAAAGCTAAACCCCTGCCAACAAAAGTGAGTACACCCCTTAGAAACTACCCCCTAGATGTCCAAATTGAGTACTGCTTGTCATTTTCCGTGCAAAAAGAAAGAAAAATAAATGAAGACAGAAAAAGAGAATGAGAGAAGAAAGGAAATTACAAAGAAAGAAAGAAAGAAAGAAAGAAAAAAAGAAAGAAAGAAAGAAAGAAAGATAAATGAAGACAGAAAAAGAGGACGAGAGAAGAAAGGAAATTACAATGAAAGAAAGAAAGAAAGAAAGAAAGATAAATGAAGACAGAAAAAGAGGACGAGAGAAGAAAGGAAATTACAATGAATGAAAGAAAGAAAGAAAGAACGAAAGAAAGAAAGAAAACTTTCTGATAAAGTTTATCAATGATAATTCGAATCTGTTCTTATAGATTTCGGAAATACTTAAAACTGATAAAATATTATTTAGAGAGCAAAAGTCACTTTTTAAGTCAGAAGTGATTGCGTCATGATAAAGATCTATTTGAAAAGCCTTTTTAAGAAAGAAACAGTCAAACTATCAATTCGGAAAAGAAGAATTAAAACTGCCGATAAGAAAATAGGAATTTTGTATGAGGCATTTTCACACACACACACACACACACACACAAAAAATGTTTCTTCTTCGGTCGAAGTCGGTTTGTCTGTTTGCCTTGCTGTTCCATCTTTTTTACTAGCCGCTAGACACTCTTCACTGGGAGGAATAACAAATACGAATTTCTTTTTTCTTTTATGCACGCATAGCTTTATTCATTTAGACATCTTCTCAATTACACAACCGACCTGTGCGAAAAGCCGAAAGTCAGCCATTTGGTCGCTAATAGAAATTAGGTCAAGACATTTTAACAGCTCTGGGCTAAACAAATTTTAAGTTGGAATCTGACTTATTATTTTTACGGTGTTAACCAGCCAACTTTACAATCCTACAATGACAACCAAACTTCCAACTGCTCATAAAGTTTAGTATCTGTCAATTAAGCTAAGTTGACTTTCAGTATATTTCCAGTTATTGAACGGTTATTTGAATTCTACACTACAAACCGAATGAAAGATTCTGTCAATCTATTATTTATCAACAGAGACGCGGTCTGAAATTCTTTCTTGCTGCGATATCAAAAATGTAGCCATAACTTAGCTCACAGCAGCCGAATGAACATGAAAACAATTTCACTTTCATTGCTGGACAAATCTAAAGGTATCATTTTATAGAAAAGTTTATGCTGAAATTTCTAGTTTTCGAAATAGTTGGGATACAGACGCAATGATTTAATAATGACACCATCAACTGGTCAAGTTAATAATAAGATTTCCATGGGATCTTTCAGGATTAATGTCTCCCAGCCACTGCTCTTGGCAGGTTCTCTACACACAAAGCTGATAAAATATATCTCTGATGGTCGGTCAACACTGGTGTGGCTATAAGAGGGAGCCCGAAGAAGAACTTCGCTTGTGAGTTCATCTCGACTTCTCCAGCCATGTCCAGAATATCTTATTCGTCTTATTTGCATGGTTTGTGCGATAAGAGGCTAGTGGCCGCACAGTGGCTGTTTACTAGGGTGTTACTTTCAGGATTTGTTCAAAACAGCACACAGCATCCGTGCATAGTTCCCATCGTTCTTTTACTCCAAACGCTTCGTTAAAGTCCAGGTGGTCAAAATGATAACCAGCTTTGACTCAAGTCTAAGACTTTTACTAAGACTACAGCTAGTATCTATATATGTTTAATTGTCATTCTCAAATACAACAATTTTTTTAGGTCTTCGGAGTGTTATATTGAGTAACTCCCCTACTGTTGTATATTGACCTTCGACCCGGCCATACATGCCATTCCAAAGTGATGCACCGGAAGGAAGTGACATATTCTAATGGCAGTTATGAGAAGAAATCGCGTAGGCGGGCTTGGCTGACAATATGGGACAAGGTAAAATCCCCTGGTACACTCATAGACTGATGCACTGGAAGAGAGTGACCTGTGAACTGCATGACAGTTATTTCCGCTTAATGACGATCAAACATGCCATTCCAAAGATTGAGTGGGCGATTGAACTATTATATAACTCGGTGAGGACAGGAAGTCAGTTAGTTGGGGATCAGATGAGTTAGAGACAATATGTAGTAGATAAAGCCACCACCCGGCAGAAGGGGCCTTTGGGACCCCCGAATAAGTTTGGAGACCCGTTGGTGACAAGATGCGGTAGAAAAAGCCTGCACCCAGCGGAGTGGGCACCCAGGCCTCCGGTTGAGCAGCCCTGGAGAATGAGAAAGACAACGCTGATGGCCATAAGGGTGGGGGTCAATATGTTGCAGTTCTGTTCGGTCTCCAACTCCTTCTCACACACACACAACCCTTTCAAATAAAGTCAGAGGTATATTTTCTAAGAACTGTGTCGCTCGTCTTTATTATTGCGTCAATATGTATTGTGCATGTATATGTGTATATATGCATATTTATTGTGTATATGACTATACAACACTACAATACATCTCTCTAAGCAGTGGGAGGGTTACTTGGGAGTATCCCTTTCCTCTCTAAGTAACATGTAACAGGCTGCACTGGGTTAAATGGTACCAGTGGAGGTGTTCGTGGCGTAATGGACACGGTTCCCCAAGGAACTGGACACGATGAACAGAGTTCAAGTCCTAGACGCGGCTGATTGCATTTCATATTGGCCTAATACTCTTGGAAAACGTATAAATCCAATTATTCTCCAACCAGATAGACGAGTAGACAGGGTTTTTTAGCCTTGGTTAGGCAACCAGGCAAGGAGAAGGTAAACTCTGCATTCAAACCTGTTAAACTCTTCATGAAAATTGACCTTTGTGTTACATCTTGCCCGTGCGAAGGGATTGGTAAATACACACTCATGGTGGAGGGGTTGGTAAATACATACTCATGGTGGAGGGGTTGGTAAATACACACTCATGCTGGAGGGGTTGGTAAACACATACTCATGGTGGAGGGGTTGGTAAATACATACTAATGGTGGAGGGGTTGGTAAATACATACTCATGGTGGAGGGTTTGTTAAATACATACTCATGGTGGAGGGGTTGGTAAATACATACTAATGGTGGAGGGGTTGGTAAATACATACTCATGGTGGAGGGGTTGGTAAACACATACTCATGGTGGAGGGGTTGGTAAATACACACTCATGGTGGAGGGGTTGGTAAATACATCCTTCTGGTGAAGGGGTTGGTAAATACACACTCATGGTGGAGGGGTTGGTAAATACATACTCTTGGTGGAGGGGTTGGTAAATACATACTCTTGGTGGAGGGGTTGGTAAATACATACTCTTGGTGGAGAAGTTGGTAAATACATACTCATGGTATCAGTAGCAAGGATTAAACTCTGTCCAGACATTTATGTTTACTTCAGACACATAAGGATGTTATTTTATTCAAGTTATCGAACCAAAATTCAAAACATATTTATTCATAGCAAAACAGTTCTTCAGACTAGATTGTGGTTACCGTTTAGAATGCAACCTAAAGTTATTTTGTCTTCGTCCTTCAGTTCAAAAATAAATCCACAGGCTATTTTCTTTTTCTTTATCAATGCTTACAGTGTTCTTTCTAAGCCGTCCAGCTCTACGGATGTACACAAGGAAAAATATGCTGCTCAGGACATTGTTAGAGAGTTTTATTCTCAGTGAGTGTGCAATACATTTTGACCTCGTGCTAAATCAAGTTGCGCTTACATTCATCGACACTTTACGTTTATGTAGATCAAGTAGTAGATGTGAACATAGTTTGCCGTTTGAAAATGCGTTTCAGCATTGGCGAAAGGGATGTGATGGACAAGTCATATTCACTCTTGCTGAAATGAAGAGAGCTTCAAAAGGAAGAGCGCAAAGATAAACCTTCTTCTGTTTACCTCAGTTTCGATAAGCTTACGGCAGCGATTTGAACCAATGAAAGAAAAATATCATTTTTCATAAATAGAGTCACTCCAAAACTAACTTTCTCCAATTTTATTATGTTGTGATACAACATCTGAAAGCGGATGTTGGTAGTATAGCAATAGAGGTTGGACCTTCTCCAGTACCCCATGATTTTTGCCTTAACACAACTGTGTCTGGCAAAATGACATCTGAAACAAAGTCCTCTATGTGAAAAAGATTTCACACATAGATATTCATTGATGCTTGTGAACGTTTCTGGAAACCAAACTGTAGATGTGAGCACAGCCAGTCAGTGGGCAATGCGTTTCAATACGAGTAACAAGTCACATTCCCTCAACCTATCAACCGACAAAATGAATGGTTCAATTAGCTTATTTCAGCAAATTAGACCAATATTTTTTCATTTTTAATATATACAGAGATCTAGAAAATATCTTTGCTTTTTGATTGTCAAAAAATTGTTCGTAATTCGTAAAAGAGTCAGCTTTTCATGGCCAAGAAAAAATATTAAAACGTTGAGAGATGAAATCGCATCAACCGGTAGTCTCATTTTCTTCGTGTTGTGTCAGTTATGTCACTGTATTGACTACAACAGTCAACTCATGAAATGAAGAGTGCATCGATCAGCTTGGGCCAATGAAAATTAGACGACGCAGATAAAATTTTCCTGACAACAAATTTCTCGATATTGTGAAAAATAACCCCTGACTGCCTTTCTAATTTACACAAATTTAACGTAAACAGCCTCAGCTGATATTCGGTTCGCCCTTTCCGTTTTCTGTGCCAGTAACTACCACACTACTCCACACTTTCTGAGTAAATATCCGAGCTAATTCTTCAAAATACGCCCATTTCAACACATTTTTCAGTCACCCTGACTCTATCAAATATATGCCCCACTTAACAGAGTTGCCGACAAAACCAGCAATCTGTCTTGAGTAATGGGTTATGTTACTATAGGACAGTGTTACTTCGAAATAATTCCTGATAAACAGACACTGATTCCTGCAGATGTTGAAAGACGTTTTCTGTGGAAACTGTGAAATACAGGAAAATAGCTTTCAGCATCAAGTGCAGTGGGATGTTATCATCTGGTCGGTGGGTGTGAAGCGAGGGGTCGCTACTTTTATCTTTGTTTCTCCCTTTCTCTCTCTCTCTGTCTCTCTGTCTCTCTCTCTCTCTCTCTCTCTCTCTATATATATATATATATATATATATATATTCAAGCACTTGAACGCAGGTCAGGTTAAAATATGTCAATTTTTGGGTTGGATTAAATAGTCCATTGTTCACAATTGATCAACAGCTTAGACAATCACGTGATTATTTTGCTCTCTAAAATATATATCATGTATTAAAAAAATTAGCAGAGTGAGGCAGAACTAGAATGGAATATATATCTAAGAATATGATATATATAAATATATATATATATATATAGAGAGAGAGAGACAGAGAGAGAGAGAGAGAGAGAGAGAGGGAGAAACAAAGGTAAAAAGATAGAGAGGAAAACGATTTATATGTAAAGTAAAGTTGGCGACCCAAAGGCTCCCTTTTCAGTAGCTACTACACCGAGATGTATGAGAGGGAGCTACTCCTTTCCCTGGATTGCTCCACTTTACTCTTCATTCTTATAATGCTGAGTGTTAAGCCAGGTGACATCAAGTACCACTTTTTTTTAGTCTTTGGGTATAACTCGACGTGGCATTGAACCCCAGTCTCCCAAACCACTGGCAAGCACTCTACTCATTAAGCCAAAAGGTCTCTCTCTCTCTCTCTCTCTATATATATATATATAGAGAGAGAGAGAGAGATAGTTAGATAGATAGAATGATAGATAGATATGCACAGACTGAGATAGATACATATGAATGTCGCTCAATATCATGACTAATATGTTTAGTGTAGACACAATTCTATTGTTTTGCTTAAGTGATTAATTCAACTTTCGGAAACTTTTCCGATCTAATTTATTTATAACCTAACACCACTTCAAATTGGTGAGTGACTTCCGTTTAGAATCATTTCAAAGATATTTTTCTTTATACAACAATTCAAAAATAAATCCACAGCTCATTTTTTTTCTATCAATACCACAAGTGTTCAAATCAGTCTGGCTACACACACAAAAAAGTTATGACGCACCATAAAATGGAAATATCGGGAATAACTATAGAAGACATTCTAATGACTGTATTACTCAATGTACAGTAGTGGGTGTCCTCTTGGTGTAATTGTTAAAGCGCAGGACTGTGGAATCGTAGGAAAGCGTGTTCGAACTCAACACACGCTATTACGTTCACTTTCGAAAAAATAATCTCTAAAAAGGTATGAACCCCCTTATCCTCCCAGCTATGGGTTAAATAATACCACTACTGTTCTTCTAGGATAATTGCTTGGGTATTAAATAACATACAAAGGTTGATATGCCATAAAACAAACCAACTCAACCTACAGTAAATACATGATGCATCTAAAGTTTCGCAATATTTTGTTATATGCTACAGGGTGAAACGATAAAATTGTCGTCCTAAAGAAAACAACACTACAGCTTTATTTTAAAACCTTTCTGGAAAAAATCAGTTCAGCTAACTTGATTATGTAGTAGAGCTGACATCTACAGGGTGGAACGATAAAATTGTCGTCCTAAAGAAAACACTACAGCTTTATTTTAAAACTTTTATTGAAAAAATCAATTCAGCTAACTTGATTATATAGTAGAGCTGACATCTATTCAATGTATCCGCCTTCAGCCTCAATCAGCGCCTCGATATGGATCCGAAACTGGGAATATGCCTTTTCCACAAGCGCCGTCGGAAACTCGGTGAATACTCTGTGGATGGCGGCGATCAGGCTGGCTTTGGTGTTGTGGGAGGTCATGTTGGGGATGTTCTCGACGTATGACCAAACGAAGTAGTCCAGTGGGTTCAAGTCGGGGGAGGAGGGGAGCCAGTGAGAGAATGGTACAAAGTCGTAGAACTCTTTCTGAAGCCAAGCCTGGGTTTCTTTGGACTTGTGGGCCGGTGCCAAGTCCTGCTGCCACACCCAGTGTCTGCTACTGACCACCTGATTGCACCAGAGGATCACCACACTCTTCAGCACATCCAGCTACACTTTGGTGTTGACTTTCAAGCCGATTTCGAAGATATGAGGTGGCATGATGTGGCCCACACTTGAAAGCACACTAAAGACCATAACCGTAGCCGGAAACTTTGTTTTCATCACCCTGGACACGTCCCTGTTATTCGTGGCAATCCATTTTGAGGGTGCTGGCAATGGTCCTGTTGTCATAACTTGGATCGGTAGAGAGGATGAGTTGTACAGCGGCGCATCTCCGATCTCGCTCGTTGAACATTGTGTCACTTTCAAACATGCTAGAAGGCTCTTATCGCACTTGGGATTTGTCCACAACTGGCCAACTAGTAGATGGTCTGCAACAAAAAAAAAAAAGAAAACCGGAAATGGAATCATGTCGTCTTTTCTAGGGCGACAATTTTATCGTTCCACCCTGTACAGTTAAAGGGTTTATGTTCAAGCTATAAAACACTAATAATTCTGTTCAATACTAATCATTTGTTTGCAGACAGAGAAGTGTTTACAGCTATTGCTATTTAACACTAATTATTCAATTCAACACTTTTCATTTGCACATTGTCAAATGGTTCCAAATATTGCACTGCAGAACCAATAATTCAATTTAGGTCCACAGTTAAAGAGTTTCAAGTATTGCTAATCAGCTCTAATAATTCTATTCACCATTCCTCATTCGTTAGCACACAGTTAAATGGTTCCTAGTATTGCTATGTATCACTAACAATTCAATTAAACATCAGTCATATTTTTACACGCAGTTGAATGGTCAAAAAGTTCTATTTCTAACAATTCAATTTTACATAAGCTATTTGTTTGCACACAATTTAAATGGCCAAACAGTTCTATTTGACCCATTGATAGGACCCTATCAGGTGCTACCACTTCGGATCAGAGTGGAACTTAGAGTAATCTTTTTGCTGATTTTATGTACGGCCGGATGTATCTGTCAACAACATCCGCCGGTTTCATCGAAGCTGATAAATTACGCTACAAATCTGAACCTTTGGAGCAATATCAACAAATGGAAGAAATAGAATCCTTACCACTGGATGTCATCACCAGCAAACCCTCTTTGAAAACGTCCTAGTCTTTTGCAGGTGATTTTGCCGAGGTATTCTAGACCCCACCGACAGGGTGTCTTAACGGGATTTGTCTGACTTCCCACCGTTTTAGAGTATGGCACAAGGCTGTTTCATTGTGAGGACCACGAACGAATCGAGACTCATTGGCTGCAAGTAGAAAAAATGGCATTTCCCGGATGGGGCTACCAAATAATAAACACAGTCCCGCCGAAGTGTAATAATTCACAATCAACACAAATGCCAAAGAGAGTCCCCAAAAGGGCTGCTGATGACAGGGTGTCTTAACAGGTATTACCACTCCAGGACAGAGTGAACCAAGAAGGATTGACAACGAAGAGGTGTCTCTAAACTCCTCAGAACCTCTCTACCAAATACAGTTTAGTTCTAAAGCTGGAATCCATTCATTATAAAGCTCCTAGTTTTCCGAGGATTTGCCGTCAGGGCTGAAACTGTATTGGAGTTGAAAATGCTCATTGATAAAGCAAATATCAGTGGGAGTCAAAGGTTTTGCAATATTTTGGTACGTGTCAATTTGCAGCATCTGCATGAGTTCAAGCTGTGGTCGTAGTTGTTAGTGTGTTTGTGGTTGTGGTAGACAGTGCGCTGACACACTGTGCATTGTTTCACACCATGTGTGATTTGAAAGTCGCATAGATGAACATGTAGTCACGTTGTCTAATTCAGGAAATTGTTTTTCGAGTTGAAACAAAGCACCGTGGAAACAGCCAAAAAACATTTGTGATGCAAAAGGTGAAGATGCACTTCATTACAATGCAGTAACTGGTGCTGCAGAATACACCAACTAGATCTTTGCAGGACGGTAAGACTCTCCAAACGAGTGTCCCGTGGCTCAGTTGGCAGGGGCAGCAGAATACACCGACTGCACCTCCGCAGGAGGGTAAGACTCTCCCAACGAGTGTCCTGTGGCCCAGTCGGCTGGGGCAGCAGAATACATCAACTGCACCTCTGCAGAAGGGTAAGACCCCCACCCAACGAGTGTCCTGGATATATGACACTATACAATCTGATGGTGAGTCTCTAGTATGGCTGAGGCTTTGGGGAATGATGAGTACCCCTTCAATGCCATCACTCCCAGGTCCACTCTGTCCCAGAGTAGTAGCACCTGATATAGTCCTATCTATGGGTCAAATAGAACTAAGCTGTGTACAAATGCTAAACTGAATTGTTTGCTATAGAATTGCTTTTACATTTACTATGGGTAAACGAAAAACTGTGTGCTTATGCTCAAATGAATTGTATAAAATAGAACTGTTTTTCATATTTAAATCATCTACTTAAGCTAAATTGAATTATTTGATATTGAACTTTTTTGACATTAAAATTGCGTACGTATGTCAAACTGAATTCTTGAAATAGAACTGTTTTTCACATTTGAACTATGTACTTATGCTAAACTGAATTGTTTGAAATAGAACTGTTTATATGTATAAAAATGAATTTGGCAAAAAATAACCTACAATGGTTGATGTGCCATAAAACCAAAACAAACAGTTACCAGATGGTTTAAGAATTTTCGCTCGAATTGTGCCTCGCGTTACCAAAATATTGTAAAACCTTTAATTCACCCCAGTTAATATTGCTCCCATTTTCTTGGCGGCCTGGATAAACTGTTGAAATAAATATTATCAACCTTGCCCGTCTCTCCCCCGGCACCAATCTCTCCCCTGCTGATGAGCAAATCAACAAAAGAATCTCACCATTTATATCATTTAACCTAGTTTACTTCTAAAATATTGTCAGCTTATGTTTTGACGAAAGCGATCAAATAAATACGTGACTCGATCTGTGTAGATTTAACATGACACGTCCTGGAAAATGACCAAATATATGGAGCCTGCCAAGAGGAAGAAATATGCTGCATTTACTCAGGGGTGCAGGAAGGACCACATGCGATTGCAAGATCTCACTGCAAATTTATCTTTGCGGAAAATTAGCGCATTATTTTAGCATGTTAATTGTTGACATCAGATTTTAACGAGCCAGTCTAACTGACGGCATTTCCTCTACTCGGCTTAGCTTAGTTTTAGCACCGGGAAACCCAGTGAGAACTGAATTCACTAACGAGAATTTTCTAGCCAAAGTCAGAATCGGAGGTCTCAAATAGATTAGGGTATTTATTTTTCTTAAGTGATCACTGGGTGAGGCGCCATATGTAACGACAACAGGGTGCCTTTGTTTGTGTTGAAAGAAAAGATTTCAAATTGTTGTTCCATTTAAGTTTCAATGTATTCAACCCATCTCATTCTCTTTATGATCGATCTATTAATCTATTTTAATCCTTTCCTTATCTATCTTAATCTTTTTCTGATCAATTGATCAATTTTTCCCCTATTTATCTATCTATATATATCTTAATCCTTTTCATATTTATCTATCTACTGAAATCCTTTCCCTTTCTATCAAGGGGGTGTCCTCGTGGTGTAATGGTTAAAGCGATGGACAGCGGAATCGTAGTACGCGAGTTCATTCTCCAGTCGCGCTATTACGTTCACTTTCGGGCAAATACCCTTAGGAAAGGTATGAACATCCTTATCCTCCCAGCTATGGGTTAAATAGTACCACTACTGTTCTTCTAGGAGAATGGCTTTGGCATTAAATAACCTACAAAGGTTGATATGCCATTAAACAAAGAAACCAAACCAAACCTATCTATCAATCAGTCTACTTTTCTATATATCTTGATCCTAAACTTATCTACCTATATTTACCCAACCCCTCCCTCCGCTCGGGCAGGATATTACACAAGGTCAATTTTTAAGCGGATTTTAACAGGTTTGAATTCAGAGTTTTCCTTCTCCTAGACTAGTTGCCTCACCAAAGCTGAAGAACCCAGTCTACTCTACTATTTACCCATAGCTTGAGGGAGAATAATTAGACTCATACCTTTCCCAAGGGTATTAGTGCTATGTGAAATGCTATCAGTTTCGTCCAGGATTTGAACTCGTGTCGCCATGTCCATTTCCAATGACGATAACCATTACTCTACGGACACTTCCTTAACCTATCTATCTAACTATCTATCTATCTATCTTAATCCTTTCCCTGTCTATCTATCTATCTATCTATGAATCTTAATCTTTTTCTCATCATTCTATCTATTTTTCCCTATCTACCTATATATTTATCCTAATTTTTCCCTCATCTATATATATATAGAGAGAGAGATAGATAGATAGATAGATAGATATATAGATAAAGAAAGAATTAAGATAAAAATATATATATATAGATAAGGAAAGAATTAAGATGGCAATATATATATATATACATATCGTTATCTTAATTCTTCCCTTGTCTATCTATATATGTACATATTGTCATCCACAGATCCGTATTACAAGTCTTCAGTGTGGCTAGACTCGTAGGATGCTTGGACTTGGGATCGAAACCCACCCAACTTTACTTTAGACTTAGTATCAGACCGCTCGGCCAACAAGTGTACCAAGGGAGCGAGCGAATTATAAGGTATTAAGTAGCTGTATATCTTCATCTTTTTCTGATCTATTTATCTATCTTAAGGATTTCCTTTTCTATCCGGTTAAAATATCTCTAATTTCCTGAAGGTCGTAGGTTCAATTCTCGGTCGGACGAGTAAAAATTCACATAATCTTATTCAGTGAAAAAAGAAACAAGCGATTTTTAAAAGATGAATTAACAAGAAAGAATTAACCGATACAAAATAAACCTTGAAATAAGGACAACACAATGAGATGTTGATGGAATAAAGTAACGGTTCGAAATTTACCATATTTACCCAACCCCTCCGCTCGGGCAAACGGTTCGAAATTTCCATAGGATTAACGTTTCTGGTTAAAGACACTTGAAAAAAGCTGGAAAGTTTAATGACTGAAACATTGTAAGCATCATCATCATCATCATCATCATCATTGGTGGAGGTGCCCGTGGTCTAATTGTTATCGTCGCAGGAATTGGACACAGTGACTCGAGTTCAAACCCTGGACGAGACTGATTGCACTTCACATAGCACTAATACCCTTGGGAAAGGTATGAATCCAATTATTCTCCCTCCAGCTATTGGTAAATAGTAGGACAGACTAGGTTCTTCAGCCTTGGTGAGGCAACTAGTCTAGGAGAATGAAAACTCTGAATTCAAACCTGTCAAACTCGGCTTAAAATTTGACCTTTTGTCATATCCTGCCCGTGTTGGTAGCACGGATATCCCTGACCCTCTCTCGCCACTCCTCCCTATCGTTCATCGCCCCAGGTAGGTCTTCAGGACAACATCCCGTATCCTCACATAGCTGCTGAATGTATGTTCGTACTGGCCGTCCTGCTTTTGCAGGCCATGTGTGGGGGTCCACAAGAGTACATCTCTTACGAGTTCGTCCCTGCTTCTCCAGCAGTGTCCTGCATGTCTGGTTCGTCTAACTTGAATAGTTTTCGTGACAGGAGGCAGGTGGCCGTACAGTTGGTGTCATGTGGGGTGTTGCCGCCAAGACTTGTTCAAGATTGCTCGCAGCATTCTTGTGTAATTGCCGTCTAGCTTCTTCTCGAGCCGTTTTGTTAGAGTCCATGTAGTGCACCCATATAGCAGTATCAATGTGACCGCTGCCTGGAAGAAACTGCGTTTCATTTTATCAGTTAGGTCTGATTTCCATCTCGAATGAGTCCAAGTACATCGATGAGTACATCAATAAATAAAAAAGATAGTTTATAACTGAGAGACCAGTGTTCAATCCCAGGTCGAGTCATACCAAAGACTCAAAAAAAGGTACTTGATGCCGCCTTGCTTAGCACTCAGCTCTATTAGGGCAAAAGTGAAGCAATTCTAGGAATAGGAAAAAGTGGAGCAATCCTAGGAATGGAGTTGTGCCCTCCCCTACACCTCGGTGTAGTAGCCATTGAAAAGAGAGCCTTCGGGTCGCCGTCGACTAAGAAAACTAATATATATATATATATATATATATATATATATATATATATAGTTAGGATTGTTTACGCATAGCTTTTAGTCTGGTGATTGCATAATCTGGTCGGAATATCTTAGTCTGACATTCAAACTTACATATACAGTGTGGAACGATAAAATTGTCACCCTTGAAAAGACGACATGATTCCATTTCCGTTTAATGAAAACCGGTTTTCTTTTTTTTTGTTGCAGACCATCTACTAGTTGGCCAGTTGTGTACAAATCCCAAGAGCGATAGGAGCCTTCTATCATGTCTGAAAGTGACACAATGTTCAACGAGCGAGATCGGAGATGTGCCGCTGTACAACACAGGCTCAAACACCCTCAAAATGCAAATCCGGACGGTTCAACGTGCTCAGGGTGATGAAAACAAAGTTTCCGGCTACGGTTATGGTCTTTGGTGTGGTTTCAAGTGAGGGCCACATCATACCACCTCATATCTTCGAATCCGGCTTGAAAGTCAATACCAAAGTGTAGCTGGATGTGCTGAAGAGTGTGGTGATCCTCTGGTGCAATCAGGTGGCCGGTGGCAGACACTGGGTGTGGCAACAGGACTTGGGGTCGGCCCACAAGTCCAAAGAGACCCAGGCTTGGCTTCAGAAGAAGTGCTACGACTTTGTACCCTTCTCTTACTGGCTCCCCTCCTCCCCCGACCTGAACCTGCTGGACTACTTCGTTTGGTCATACGTCGACAACATCACCAACATGACCTCCCACAACACCAAAGCCAGCCTGATCGCCGCCAGCCGCCGAGTGTTCGCCAAACTCCCGCCGGCGCTTGTGGAAAAGGCATGCTCCCAGTTCCGGATCCGTATCGAGGCGGTGATTGAGGCTGAAGGCGGCTACATTGAATAGATGTCAGGTCTACTACATAATCAAGTTAGCCGAATTGATTTTTTTCAATAAAAGTTTTAAAATAAAGCTGTAGTGTTGTTTTCTTTAGGAGAAAAATTTTATCGTTTCACCCTGTACACAAATGAGAACATCAATAATTTAAAATGAAAGTTGATCATAAAAAAATAGTTTTTACCTATTCATTCACATTCAGCAAATGATTATTTCCTGCATTGGCTGAATATCATCATGTAATATAATGGCCGGGGGATTTCGTTTTATATATCTTGCTTTTCGGTTTAGTTAGGCTGAGAACCTTTCGCTTAGCGCATGGGTGAGGTGGAAAGTTGAGCGCAGGTGTTGACGCGTGCGAGGGGAGGATGTGTCGTTCACAGATGTCAAAAAAAAATTCCCAGATAGAAAGTCTGACCAGGGGATGTGAATGACGTCATGCACCGGAAGCGTGCGCGGAGGATTTTCTGAAGTTTGAGAAAAGTCAGTTAGTTGAGTTCTGCCTCGGGAGAAGACGGTTGACTTTCTGGGCTCGTCGAAGCCAGGATAGTGGCCTTGCGGCAGGTGTCGCACGTGGTTTGGGGCAGATGGAAAAGTCAGCATAGAAAGATGGTATCTCTCTCCTTATGTCGAAAAACCTTGTAACTCAAAGGCATTAAAAAATTTCGTACCTGAACTAAGAAGTCGTAAGTGTTTATTGTGTTCCGGGATTCCTATGTTATCTACATAAATGAGTTATGAAGATTCTATGTCTATTTCACATATTCATGTATGGCTATATTACAATCATCATCATTATCATCATGTTGCGTTGCTAGCACGGATCTCCTTGACCCTCTCTCAACACCCGTCTCTATCGTCCATCGCTCCAGGCCGGTCCTCCAAGCTACATCCTGTATCGGAACAGGGCTGTTTTATATTGGTTCCTAGCTGATCGTCCTACCTTTGCTCGTCAATGTGAAAGGGTCCACAGAAGTACATCGTTTATGAGTTCGTCCTTACTTTTCCAGCAGTTTCCTGCATGTCAGGTTCATCTAACATTTATAAATTTTTTTGTGTCGATACAAAAAACTATGGATCCATCTCATGGATGCTTATTCAGCTAATGGAGAAAAAGCTCGACGGCAATTACACAAGAATGTTGCGAGCTGTACTGAACAAGTCCTGGGGGAAACACCCCACAAAATAGCAGCGGTACGGCCACTTACCACCCATCACATAAATTATCCAAGTAAGGTAGAATGTAAATAAATAAATAGAAAATTGTTTTTTCTACGACTATGCATAAACCAATCAAAATATTTGTACAAATATGCGATAATTTGGAGCCAATCCAAGAAGATTTAATTGAAATACACATGATAGATAGATAGATATTTGCTAGTGTGCTATTGTGTACAAATACATGCGTAATTGTGTCATTTGTGTGTTCGGAGTGCTACCCATATGTAAACAGCAATGCGGTTTGAGTGCAGTACAGCTTTTTGCTGCTTTTCTTTGTGATCAGCACGTATTCTGTGTGCCAGATTAGCGAGATACATTACAAGAATTTATAAATGAAAATCCACCCGCTCAACCTTAATATAACCCCACAAGCTGACTAATTTGCATTGGTATATGAATTCTAATTAAGACTCGTCGATGTTTTCAGGAAATCTGAAACTCAAGAAGCACAACAACGAGGAAATATTCTCAGATTCTTGAGAATTACACATTTTTAATCATAAATAATACCATAAAAATTCGCCTATTTCTTCGGGGTTTTTGTCCGTCTTTCTCATTGCGTAACACTAGGACGGTTAGAACAATGGTCTCCAGGTTTTCTCAAATGTTCTTGAATATTACACACCAAAAAGAAAATTCATTTTAGATATACAGGGGGTTTCAAAAAACCCGATATCAGTTCGATATCAAATGTTCAAGCATAATACCCATTTTAAAAAATACTTCGTTTTAGATATACAGGGGTTTTGAAAAAAAATATATCATTTCGTATTCTAATGACTTAGCCAATTCTCGTTGCAATGATTTCAAATTTTAACAGCATTTGTAGAATTAACTCAAAATTCTGTTTAATGTTTCTTTTCTTTTTAGTAACGTATACCTAAAACGAAAAAAACATAAAACTTTAAATATGGAGTTTTTTGGTTGTCCCCGCTGTTGCTAAAGCTGGAGATCTTTTGAACCAGAACTGTTCAAGTTGTTAGATTACCAAATGACACAGAGGAGTCTCCATGACGTTGTAGCAAAGTCGTAGACATCCTAATAAGCGAGTTCGAACTCTAGTCCCGCTATTACCTTCACTTTCGGAGTATTACCCTTGAGAAAGATATGAAGCCCTTTACGCCTTCAGCTATAGGTTATTTTGAGTTTGGTTTTATGGCATATCAACCATTATAGGTCATTTAATGGCAAATCCATTTTTACACATAAAAAACAGTTCCATTTCTAGTAATTCAGTTTGGTTAACAAAGTTAAATGATTCCAAGTATTGCTATATATCACTAGGAATTCAATTAAACATCAGTCATTTGTTTACACACAGTTAAATGATCGATCAGTTCTATTTGAAACAATTCAGTTTAGCATAAATACACACTTTAGATAGGAACCTATCAGAAACTACCACTCCGGGCCAGAGTAGACCTGGGAATGATGGCAATAAAGGGATACACTGCATTCCCCAACGCTCCAGCATTACTGGAACCTCACTATCAGATTGTTTAGTGTCATATACAGGACTACCGTTAGGAGATACTTGCCTCTCTGCAGAAAAGCAGTCGGTGTATTCTACAGCTCCAGCCAACTGGGCCAAGCTATGAGTTAAAAAGTGCTGTTTTACAAGGCTGGCTTTGGCATTAAATAACCCACCAATGTTGATATGCCATTAGATGAAACAAAACAAAACAATACAAACGAAATTATACCATTTCTTTAGAAACACTCAGTACCTTTTGCTAATTACAAATGTACCATAGCCATGATACGTACATCGAATGTCCATAAAGATAGAACATAGGAATCTCGAAACACGAAAAACACTTACGACTTCTCAGATCAGGTATGAAACTTTTTATTACCTTTGAGTTTAATGGTTCTTCGACATAAGGAGAGAGATACACATTCTTTCTCTTCTGGCTTTTTCATCTGCCCCCCCCCCAAAAAAAAAACCGTGTGGCACCCGCCACGAAGGTCTCCGCGAGCAAGCGAAAACCTATCGTCTTCCCCCAAGGCAGGTCTCATCTCAACTAACTGACTTTTTCAAAATCTCTCAAAATCCTCAGCGCTCTTCCGGTACGTGACGTCACCCGCACTCAGTAACCCCGCTTCCAATGTGGGCTATTGTGACATCTCTGAGTGACACGTCCGCTCTGCGCGCGCGCTCACGCGTTAACACCTACGCTAATGTTGCACCTAACTAACCCATGTGCTGAGCCGAAAGGTTCCCAGCCAAACTAAACCCAAAGGCATGAAACCGACATTCCTCGGCCATTATATTACACAAATTTGCCAAATTTTTGGCTCAGATATTCATTTTTAATTTAAATCAAATCCTAAACCGGAGCTTCACTAAGAGTCCCTCAGGTTTAATAAACCAAATCTTTATATTTTCAACAGTATAAAGTATATATCTTGCCATAAATTTCCTAGCCAGAAACCAAAGTAAAATCTTTTCCTATAACTTTTTCCCGGTCACTGGAAAGTCAAAACAGTTTTTTTCTTCAATCGTGTTGTGGTGTTTCCGTTTCGATGACGATGATTTGTCACCAAATGATCATGTACGTTAACCACTCGACGACGTTTATTTAATCATACGTGCTTCTAAAAGTTTGATATGAAATATATATTCACCCAACCCTTCCACTACGATCAGGACGTGACAGAAGGTCAACTTTAGGACTGGTATGAATTTAGAGTTTTCTTTCCCCTTGACTGGTTGCCATAACAAGGTTAGAGAGCTCAGTCTGCGCTACTGTTTACATATAGCTGGAGAGTAGCTTGATTCATACCTTTTCCAAGTGTATTTGTGTTATGTGAAATTCAAACAGTCTCATTCAGGATTTAAACTCTGATCGTCGTGTCACTTTCCTATGACGATAACCGTTACGCTCCGAGCGCCTCCTATTGTAGATTAAAGTCCTATTCGTACTTTTGGTTTTACACTGGTTAAATTAATTTGTAAGTTTTCTTATGACTGAGTACACGCACAACAACTCTGTCATACCCTCATATATATATATATATATATATATATATATATATATATATATATATATATATATGTATATATATATATTCTTTTTATGACCCAAGTCGGAAATCCAAGGTGTAGGAGTATCCAATATTGAGTGCTTAGTATTAACGGCTATTGATGTATAATTAATTTGAGATAACGATACATCAACTCTCGACGTGTTGAGCCAAAAAAATCTTATACATAAAGACAAAAAAAAAAAAAAGAAAATTTACTTTCTTGGTATCATTCTAAATTTATTTTCGGTTCCTATAAATTCTTATAAGTCCAATCTATTGGCTTTATAAAAACCGTCTTCAGATGAAATATTTAAAGTTATAATATTTAAAGTTATAATTAAAAGTTTTCATATTACTTCCGGCGAAAATGGAATTTGAAAAATATTCTTTATTTCGATCTTTTTAAAATAAAAATGATTTATTTTATTCCCTTATTTATTAAACAAGAAATAAATTCATAAACGTTGAAGATATTATATCTATTACTTTTCATATATATATATCCATATATATGGTCATCTACAAACAGACTGTTTCGTTGTATCACAACACCAAAGTGTAAGGCGCCTTTGGTGGTGTAATGGTTAGCAACCTCGACTAGCAAACCTACACGAGTGAGTTCGAGTCTTATTGGGTGCCTCTTTCATATGGCCTTGTGCCACATCTAAGCAAAAAGCTGAGTAAATTACCACAATACCAAAGTGTAGCTGGATGTGCTGAAGAGTGTGGTGATCCCCTAGTGCAATCAGGCGGCCGGTGGCAGAGCCTGGGTGTGGCAGAATGACACAGCGCCGGCCCACAAGTCCAAAGAGACCCAGGCTTGGCTTCAGAAGAAGTGCTACGACTTTGTACCCCTCTCTCACAAGGCTCCCTCCTCCACCGACCTGAATCCGCTGGGCTACTTCGTTTGGTCATATGTCGAGAACATCACCAACATGACCTCCCACAACACCAAAGCCAGCCTGATCGCCGCCATCCGCCGAGTATTCGCCGAGCTCCCACCGGCACTTGTAGAAAAGGCATGCTCCCTGTTCCGGATCCGTATCGAGGCTGAAAGTAGCTGAATTGAATAGATGTCAGCTCTATTACATAATCGAGTTAGCTGAATTGATTTTTTCCAGAAAAGTTTTAAAATAAAGCTTTAGTGTTGTTTTCTTTAGGACGACAATTTTATCGTTCCACCCGGTAGATGTCAGCTCTACTACATAATTAAGTTAGTTGAAATGATTTTTTCCAGAAAAGTTTTAAAATAAAGCTGTAGTGTTGTTTTCTTTAAGGGACAACAATTTCATTGTTTCACCCTGTATATCTGAACAGCTTCAGATGGTTAGGTAGATAGATAGATATTAAACTTTAAATATAGAATGAGTTCATATTAATATTTTAGGCTTTAAACCAACTTTGCTTGAGCATTGTTTCACCCTGTATATCTGAGCAGCTTCAGATGGTTAGGTAGATAGATAAATATTAAACTCTAAATATAGAATGAGTTCATATTAATATTTTAGGCTTTAAACCAACTTTGCTTGAGTAGCACAGCACATTTTATACAACGTTTTACTTACATTTTATCTTCCTCTTAGATAGATTGATAGATAGATAGAAAAACTGTCTTTTATTTTAGCGTGTGCTTAGTTTAGAAGATTAAATGGTGTAATTGTATTTAAAAAAACTGATTTTGTGCGCAAAGTTTAATGGAAATGTCAAAAGAACAATCAATTGACAACGTCCTCAAAAATTGTCCATTTTTATTGTCTTTTCCCCAGGCTAACAATTTATATATGGCTGTCAATGACTCCCCACACATATACACATACTTACTGAAAGGACACCGATTAAATCTAAATGACAGTTATATATATATATATATATATATAATTATGTGTGTGTGTAAAAATAATGTGGACACAGAGTCAACGGTGCTTAGTAATAGTCAGTTTCACGCAAATGGGAACATTAAAGCAAATGGTTCTCACAAGATAGGTATGTATCCCTCTAAATACTTACTGTGTGGGGCATAATGATTTAATAAATAAATAAATATAAGAATAAACAATATTTTATCAGTAAAAATAAATAAATAAGAAATTCATAATAATTCTTGTGGTTTCATCCCTATTTTCGATACACAATGGACTCTTCCAATAAGGATATAATATTTGACAGTAATCCTCACAGGGAGTTGGTAGCAAGTGGGCGCGTTCTTCCCAAAGAACACCCCGGAGCCTGTTCTGGACTTCGGTCCGGAGCGTGGCTCGGCAAAAGGAACAATGGCAGACTTGGGGCCTTTAGGCACCTAGTTTCGACTAGGCTACCCTCGGGTGGACGAGCTGCACTTTCGAAACACTACAAGAAAAGACGGAAAAAAGTACACCAAACGACGAATATGAAAATTTCGTCAATGAACACCTCGAGGCAGCAGCGAAATGCATTGCAACAAAACTCAAAACTAAATATAGAGTCCCTTGGGAAACTTTAGCGGTGAGAGAAAAACGTGCACGAGTGAAAACAGCCTCCAAAAACTATCGAAAAAACACAACAAACACAAATGCCTTAAAACTAAAAACAGCACAATATCAATTAGCAGGCGTATATATAAAGGAACAGACAGAATACATTCAAAATCAGATAGATAAGATTAGAGACTCGGTGGAAGATAGACAATCTAGGATAGCCTGGCAAACAATAAACGAAGTGAGAGGAAGAAAGAACACGGCCAAAGCAAAACTGAAAGCAGCAAACCAACATGAAAGAATAAAACTGTGGAAACAGCACTTCGAAAACTTACTAGGAAACCCACCGAAAATAACACATGAACCAATCACCAGAATAATTAGCTAACAATTAGACATTAAACTAGGACCGTTCACACAAGAAGAACTCGACTCGGTTCTCAGAAAAATTAAAAATAGGAAAGCTGCAGGGCTGGACGAAATTCCCCCGGAAGTATGGAAGACCAGACAATTCGACGACATACTGCTCCGACACTGCAACGCAGTATACAATCAAAATCCGATAGATAGATGAATGAAAGGATGCATCCTCCCCTTCCCTAAAAAGGATGACCTCGGATTAGCCAAAAACTACCGAGGCATAACACTTACATCCATAGCAGCCAAAATCTACAATGCCCTACTACGAAACCGCATAGAACCCAAAATCGACAACATACTTAAAAAAAAACAAAATGGCTTCCGAAGAAATAGATCCACGACCTCACAAATATTAACCATCCGTAGAATCCTTGAAGGTGTACGGGCAAAAACCCTTCAAGCGACATTAATTTTTGTTGACTTTACCAAGGCTTTCGATTCCATTCACAGAGGAAAGATGGAACAAATCCTACTAGCGTACGACATACCTAAAGAAACCGTAGCGGCAATAACGATTCTCTATAGAAACACTAAAGTAAAAGTACGATCACCGGATGGAGACACAGAATACTTTGACATTGTAGCAGGAGTACTACAAGGGGACACGCTGGCTCCGTACCTCTTTATCATTTGTCTAGACTACGTACTTAGAACATCGATTGACAAAATCAAAGAGAATGGCTTCGAACTGACGAAGAAAAGAAGCAGAAGGTACCCCGCAACAACAATTACCGACGCCGACAACGCCGATGACATAGCGATACTGGCAAATACACCTGACCAAGCCGAAACACTACTGCATAGTTTGGAACGAGCAGCAGCAAACATAGGCCTCTATGTTAATGCACACAAAACGGAATATATGTGCTATAATCAAACGGGGGACTTCTCCACTCTAGAAGGAACCCCTCTTAAACTAGTAGACAAATTCACTTACCTAGGAAGCAGCGTCGAACCAACCGAAAAGGACATCGAAACGAGGTTAGCGAAAGCATGGACAGCTATCAATAGGTTATCGATTATTTGGAAATCAGACCTAACCGATAAAATGAAACGCAGTTTCTTCCAGGCAGCGGTCACATCGATACTGCTATATGGCTGCACTACATGGACGCTAACAAAACGGCTGGAGAAGAAGCTAGACGGAAATTACACAAGAATGCTCCGTGCAATTTTAAACAAGTCCTGGCGGCAACACCCCACAAGACACCAACTGTACGGCCACCTGCCCCCTATCACGAAAACTATTCAAGTTAGACGACCCAGACATGCAGGACACTGCTGGAGAAGCAGGGACGAACTCATAAGAGATGTACTCTTATGGACCCCCACACATAGCCGTGCAAAAGCTGGACGACCAGCATGAACATACATTCAGCAGCTATGTGAGGATACGGGATGTTGTCCTGAAGACCTACCTAGGGCGATGAACGATAGGGAGGACTGGCGAGAGAGGGCCAGGGATATCCGTGCTACCAGCGCGAGATGATGATGATGATGATGGCACTAGAACTCGCGTCTAGTTTAAGCCGTAAACTGGCATACGTGCCCGGACCCACATTTGGGTTCGTGAAACTGCTTGCCTCATCAGGCTCACATTGCACCAAGTGAGCCGATGAGCAGCATAGACCAGCAGGGTTCGAGTCTCGGTTCGTTCCCGACCTTCCCCTCCCCGTTATTCCCACTTTAATCGGCCTTCGGGCTTTTGACCTTGTGTCAAGTCGTGTCTGGTGGGAGGCAGCGACAAATAAACGGAGTAGGTAGCAAGAGCTCCACTGGTGATATCGTAATAATTACACATCGTAATAATTACAGTAATATAAAACCTTTATTCTTATCTCTTAATACGTGTTTGTCATTTATTTTATGCCCTTTAACGAGGACATAATAATAATATTATCATTATTAGTTACTTGAAACCATATATATATGTCCGTAAATCTTTGCTTTTATGGCATATTAACACCTATTGGTTATGTATTGCCGAATCCCTATAACACACACACACACACACACACACTACAATAATTAATTAACTCTCACATTTCAATACTTGAATATATCCCCAGTGAATGAATGTACGGATTTTCTTTTAGATGACATTTTGATGATCATATTTACCCAACCCCTCCGCTCAGGCAGGATATGACACAAGGTCATCTTTTTAAGCGGAGTTTGACAAGTTTGAAGTCAGAGTTTTCCTTCTCCCAGACTAGTTGCCTCACCAGTCTGCCCTGAAATAAATAAGAAATTCATAATCCTATTTACCAACCCTTCCGCTCGGGCAGGATATGACACAAGGTCAATTTTTTAAGCGGAGTTCAACAGGTTTGAATTCAGAGTTTTCCTTCTCCTAGACTAGTTGCCTCACCAAGGCTGAAGAACCTAGTCTGTCCTACTATTTACCAATAGCTGGAGGGAGAATAATTGGATTCATACCTTTCCCAAGGGTATTAGTGCTATGTGAAATGCAATCAGTCTTGTCCAGGAATTGAACTCGTATCTCCGTGTTCATATCCTGGGACGATAACCATTACACCACGGGCACCAATAAGAAATTCATAATAATTCTTGTGGTTTCATCCCTATTTTCGATATACAATGGACTCTTCCAATAAGGATATAATATTTGACAGTAATCCACTTAGGGAGTAGGTAGCAAGAGCTCCACTGGCGACATCGTATTACTTGTTTTACTGTAATATAAAACCTTTATTCTTCTCTCTTAATACGTGTTCGTCTTATGCATTTATACCCTTTTCCGAGGCCAAAAGACGCAGCAAAATAGCAAATGTAGGCTATGCGGTGACAGAAATGAAACAATCAATCATATAATAAGCGAATCCAGCAAATTAGCGTAGAAGGAATATAAGACTAGACACGACTGGGTGGGTAAGGTGATCCACTGGGAGATGTGTAAGAAATTCAAATTTAACCATACCATCAAAAGGGATATGCAGAACACAGCACCTGTCCTAGAAAATAACACGTATAAATTCCTATGGGGCTTTGACATACAGACGGATTACCTAATCTCGGCCAGAAAACCAGACCTAATGAAAAAAAAAAAAGAGATCTTGCAAAATTATCGACTTTGCTGTCCTGGCTAACCACAGAATAAAACTGAAAGGATATGAAAAGAAGAATAAGTACCTCGACCTTGCTAGGGAATTGAAAAAACTATGGAACATGCCGGTGACAATTATACCAATTGTAATTGGTGTGTTAAGAACAGTAACTAAAGGATTACTAAAGGGACTGGAGGACTTGGAAGTTGGAAGATGGGTGGAGACCATCCAAACTACAACATTATTGAGAACAGCCAGAATACTGAGAAGAGTCCTGGAGACTTGAGGAGACTTGCTGTCATTCAAACTCTAGTGAAAGAACATCAGCGTTAGCTGATGTGAAAAACACTAAAGAGTAAATAATAAAAACAACAAAAACATAGTGATAGTCAACAACAACAACAACAACAACAACCACAACAAAAGAGAACCTACCGAATTGTGGACGTTGTCATTCTGACTGACCACAAAATGAAATTAAAAGAAAGCGAAAAGAAAGATTAATATCTAGACCAAGGAGGCACCCGTGGTGTAATGGTTATCATCGTAGGAATTGGACTCGATGATACGAGTTCAAATCATGGACGAGACTGATTGCATTTCACATAGCACTAATACCCTTAGGAAAGGTATGAATCCAATTATTCTCCCTCTAGCTATGGGTAAATAGTTGGACAGACTGGGTTCTTCAGCCTTGGTGAGGCAACTAGTCTAGGAGAAGGAAAACTCTGAATTCAAACCCGTTAAACTCCGCTTAAAAATTGACCTTGTGTCATATCCTACCCGAGCGGAGGGGTTGGTAAATATGATAAATATCTAGACCTTCCTAGACAACTAAAGAAATCTATGGACATGATGGTGATAGTGATACAATTTGTAATTGGTGCAGTCATCAAGGGATTGGTACAGGGACTGGAAGACTCGGATATAAGAATGAAGACAATGTAGGCTAAAGCATTATTAAGATCGGCCAGAATAGGGAGAAGAGTCCTGGAGACTTAAGGAGACTTACTGTCACTCAAACTTTAGTAAGAAATCATCAGCTGACCCTGGTGTGAAAAATTCGCCAGAGACTAATAATAATTGTGATTGGCGTGCTGGAAACAGTCCCTAAAGGCTTATAAAAGAAGCTAGAAGTGTTTGAAATCGGAGAACAGTCTTGTTAAGATCAGTAAGAATACTGAGAAGAGTCCTTGAGACCTGACGAGACTAGCTGTCACCAAGACTCCACTGACTGGAAATAAGAGGATGAGTGAATACCATCTAAACTACAATATAAAGATCAGTAAGAATACTGAGAAGAGTCCTGGAGACCTGACGAGACAAGCTGTCACTCAGACTCCACTGACTGAAAATAAGAGGATGAGTGAATACCATCTAAACTACAATATAAAGATCAGTAAGAATACTGAGACGATTCCTGGAGACCTGACGAGACTTGCAGTTACTCAGATTTCCTGTTACTTCAGGTCTTAGAAATAAGAGGACGAGTAGAGAATGTCCAAACTTTAGAAATGTTAAGATTATTCGGAATACTGAGGAGAGACCTCGAGGTTGACGAGACTTGCTGTCACTCAGTGTCCAGTGCTTGAAAATAAGAGAACAAGCAGAGACCATCCAAACTAAAGCATTGTTGAGATTGGCCAGAATAGTGAGAAGAGTGGGGAGATTGCTGTCACTCAGACACCACTGTAAGACCTTAAGAAAGCACCGGTCTAAAAATAAAACTTGCAAGGAGTATTATAAAGCCCAAATTCTTTAAACTCTATACAGTGAAAGAAAAAATTAACGAATCACAAAATTTACGTAATATAGCCAGGTAAAGAACAATGTTGTAAAAACGAGACCATCCTTCTCAAAATGCCTCACTAAATAGATCCCCCTTCCCATCATGTCCTTCACAACAGTATATAAACTGACACTTTTACTGTGTAAACAACTTGGTCTGACAACCAGACAGGCATGAAACTGCGTTATCCTTCGCTCTACATTCCCACCATTATTGAAACTAAAACTCTTTATTGATAAAACAAAATTCATCATATATATATATATATATATATATTAATCCATGTACGTATATACATACATACATTTGTCTTGCGTAGATGAAGGTTTGAATTCAGTTTTCCTTCTTTTAGACTGGTTGCCTAACCAAGGTCTAACCCAGTCTACCCAACTCTTTGCCTATAGCAGGAGAAGGGCGAAGAGAGGACTTTATACCTTTCCCAAGGGCATTAGCGCAAAGTGAAACGCAAGCATCAAGTATCCTACGACGATAACCGTTGCACTAAGGATAATAATTCCTACTAAAATAATATTTGTAGCAGAAAACTTGCGCTATCTAGGATTTTAACTGAGTTTCTTGTATCTACGCTATCGTCAGTGGAAGTAATAAAATTTTGACATTTATAATATCCATAAAGAGGCATAACTTTTGGAGAGTTTTTCATTGTATGGTTGGAATTTTTGTTTAATGGCATTTCAGCTTTCGCAGGTTATTTTATGCCAAAACCATCATAGCAGAAGAACATGAAGGATACTGTTTAACTCATACCTGGATGTGGGGTGAGATTTCATACCTTTCCCAAGGGTATTTGTCCGAAAGTGACGGTGATATAGTAATTTGAGTTCGTACCCTTTTACTTCAAGGCTGAAGTCCAGCACTTTACCCATTAGGCCACGGGGACTCCCTCTGCTTTCAGTATAGTTTACTTTGCTTTACAATGTAGATTGAAGATGGAAAGAATAGGTAACGATAATCTTCTAATTGTGCATGGAAAATCCTCATTTGAAATGCTGATTTTTTGGCTGAGTACTAACGCTAAAAATATGTAGTTTCTGCCAAGATTTCGGTGACTCACGGAGCGCATAGGGTGTGGAAGAAGCCATTTGTATATAAATATGCATTTTTCATTAAAAGATTAAAGCTCTGTCAGTCTGTCTGTCTGTCTGTCTGTTTTCTTTTCCTCTATGAAGGTGTGAAAGTTTGTCGCTGACTCAATATTCCTGAAGATAAAATAGTTACGTAAACATCTGACATTTTACTAAGAAACCTGGTCATTTCGAGATGGTTTTGTACTTGTTTGATTTGGTTCTGCGTAGTTTATTTTTTAACGGCATATCAACTTATCATGGGTTATTTAATGTTGAAACGTGATTCATTTATAAAGGTTGAATTGTAACAAAGAAGACAGAGAGAAATGGAATACAAGAGAGAGAGAGAGAGAGAGAGAGAGAGGGGGGGAGAGAACGTTTTGGCATGATTTGGTTTGTTTAATTTACATATTTACCAACCCCTCCCCTCGGGCTGGATATGACATAAGGTCAATTTTTACGCGGAGTTTAACAGGTTTAAATTCGGAGTTTACTTTCTCCTATACTGGTTGCCTCACCAAGGTTTGTTTGATTTATGGCATATGAAATCCTTCAGGGTTATTTAATGCCGATATCTGATTCATTTGTAAATGTTAGATTATAAAAGACAGAGACAGAGACAGAGAGACAGAGAAAGAGAGAGTGAGTGATAGAAAAGAAAATACGAGCAAAAAAAAAAAAGCTTTGGTTTGATTTGGTTTGGTTTGGCTTATATGATTGACGACATATCAACTCCTAATGGGTTATTTGATACCGAGATTTGATTGATCGATTGACAAATGTATGATTGTATTCATAAATATATTTTCAAGGCTAGATAGCATTTTTAAACAGCACTTTTTTATTTATCAATGATTATTTGTTTGCACATAGTTATATGGTTTCAAGTATTCCAATCTAATACAAAAATTTATGCATAATAACATGGTTTCAAGTATTCCTATCTAATAATACTCATCATTTATTTGCATACAGTAATTTAGTTTTAAGCATTTCCATACAATACTAATATTTTTTTGAACAGATCTATAGATGACATCTACCGCTTCTTAAATGAGTCATAACTCATATTTACCCAACCCCTCCACTCAGGCAGGATATAACACAAAGTCAATTTTTAAGCGAAGTTTAACAGGTTTGAATTCAGAGTTTTCCTTCTCCTAGAATAGTTGCCTCACCAAGGCTGAAGAACCTAGTTTGCCCTACTATTTACCCAGAGCTGTAATTGGAATCATACCTTTCCCAAGGGTATTAGTGCTATGTGAAATGCAACCAATCTCGTCCAGGATTTTAACTCGTGCCGCCGTCTCCATTTCCTACGACGATAACCATTACACCACATGCACCTCCTTAAATGAGTCATAACTAATTCGTTTGCATTCAAGTATTGCTATTTTTTCTATACACTTAAAGGGTTTCAAGTACTGCTATCAAACACTAATAATCTATTCAATATTAATCATTTGTTTGCTGATTATGAAGTGGTTATAACTATAGCTATTTAACACTAATAACTCTATTTAATACTATTGATTTACACACATTGAAATGGTTCCAAATATTTCTATAAAATACCAATAATTCAATCAAGACACACAGCTAAAGAGTTTCAAGTATTGCTAATCAACACTAATAAGTCTATTCAACATTATACATTCAATAGCTCACAGTTATACGGCTCCAAGTATTGCTATTTATTACGATCAATTCAATTAAACATCAGTAACATATTGATCCTCGACCGAGCCGTCAATCAATTTGAAATATCGTCAAATAATGTCATAGATATTGACTCCTCAGAAAAATGTAGAAAGTCATACTCGGTATTATCTTAGGTATCAAAAAATTATTATTATTATTATTATTATTATTATTATTATTATTATTATTATTTACTCCTTTCGAGTTATTCACATCAGTGTTAGCTGATGGTTTTTCACTGGAGTTTGAATGACAGCAAGTCTCCTCAAGTCTCCAGGACTCGTCTCAGGATTCTGACCGTTCTCATTAATGCTGTCATTTGGATAGTCTCTACCCATCCGCCAACTTCCAAGTCCTCCAGGCCTTTTAATAATCCTTTAGTTATTGTGCCAAAAGCACCAATCACAATTGGTACAATCGTCACTTTCATGTTCCACAGCTTTTTCAATTCTCTTGCAAGGTATTATTATTATTATTATTATTATTATTAATAGAAGAAGAAGAAGAAGAAGAAGAAGAAGAAGAAGAAGAAGAAGAAGAAGAAGAAGAAGAAGAAGAAGTGGGAGTTGGAGGAGTAGGAATAGGAGGAGGAGTTTCACCTCTGATATCTGAGTCCAGTGTTCAACATGAAATTAAATCATCATATTTCCAGCGTGTTGCCGTATGTAAAAATTCCCCAATGACAATAAATGTTTTGATACTTGAATTGGAAATTGATGCAACGTACAAAGATCAGTTTTGTGAATTACGCAAATAAAGAAAATACGACAAAGTAATTAATTTTCCAAAATGAATCAACATAAAAGTAAAATAAAGAAAAAAAGAAATTTGGATCTCATTAAATTATTTGACAATAAACAATCGAGAAACAAAGCACCATCTGTGTAGAAAGATGATCATTTTGCCCAAATTATCATTTATATATATATATATATATATATATATATATATATATATACATATAAATAAGTGTGTGTGTGTATATATTGTCAACTGTGGACAGACTGTTTCGTTGTATCATAACTTTTCAGTATGCCAAGACACGCGTAATACTTCAAGCTGGGATCGAAACCCGGCTGACTTTATGACAGTTGGATATCTTACGCCAGGGACATCGTCATTATCTGTGTTAGTAAAGGAATTTTTTTATTTATACCTTTTTACATATACGGTATCGGCTGACAGGATTGCTCAATTCTTGAGGAGAGCTTTTGCGGGGTGTGTGGAGCAACGTTGATTGAATTCACTTGTCAGGGATAATATACCAAATCACTCTTATATAGATATTGGCATTTTCTAAACTTTTTTTTACAAAATGTAGAAACTTCTACGCTTGACAAAAATGATGAAATTTGCAAACTTAGATAATGTTCCTATTTGGTGGGGAGCAGTAAATAAACTAATAAAAGATAAGATGCAAAACATTTTTTCTTTTATAGCTAAATATGAATGCTCAGTCTTCGTATCATATACCTTAAACCAACTAGATTAAATTTGTTAAATGGATGGTATATTTTTCCCCAATCATAGAGGAAAATAATATGGAATAACTAAATGTTAAATATTACTAAATAACTCAATGTTAAAGAAAAAAATCCTGAAATCCATTAACCGGAAAAGAAAAAGTATTTATACTTAGTTGCCCTTCCTCGGGTTTTTATGATAGAAAATTCAACCCTGAATTTGATTAATTTAAGGCAATATTTTTTATTAAAATGGTTCTAACTGGCCTAAATGGCAGTTGAAAGATTTTATTTGGTGGAGAGAACTTTCAAAGAAAGAATTGTTTTTTTATACAATTTCCTAGATTAATTTTAAATTTGATTTAAATTCGGGCTGTTCTGTGGCCATATCATTGATTTTTTTTATGCCTTTCTTAAAGAAAAATCTTCAAAGAAAGGAAAAAAAAAAAACACGGAAAAAGCTCTGTTTTTTTCTTTTCTGCCTTCTTTTCCTAACTTTTTTTTAAAATCCCAGATTTGAATAAAGCTACAACTTCAGGTATTATTCAATCTTGTACGTATCAGAGAGAGAGAGAGAGAGAGGGGGGGAGAGAGGGAGAGAGAGAGAGAGAGAGATTTTGTTATTTTTTTTCTCTTTTTCTATTTCCTAACAGACACTTAATAGACTTGAATCAAAATGGTAATCTACCCTGTCGGGTTGGGGGGGGGTGGCTTAGAATACCCTGAATATAACCCGTACAGAAGTGTAAGACTTCTGGAGATCTAAGGGTATTGGAGTGCCCCTCAACTGACATTATCTCAAGTCCACTGACCCAACATGGCAGTACTTGTTAGGTTGAAATAATACGATCCAGATATCTTGAGAAGAATTTTGTTGTTTATTTCTGTTTAGTTTTCAATGTTTATGGGTGTACAAGTTTATGGGCGTTGATATATATATATATATATATATATTACAGTATTATATGGTTTTCGTTATCTCACTTGTAAAATTTGAAGAGTGCTCAATATCTGAGAGAGAGAGAGCTATTATATAATTGTAATAAATACATATATATAATAGTATGGATGTTTATCTGCGACCGCAGGTTTCTCTGCGGGATGATTGTCGTATTAAAACGGCATAGAACTGGTGGTCGCAGATAAGCTTCAATGGTATTAAATATATTATAATAAAACTTTAGATATATATATGTGTGTGTGTGTGTTTGTGTGTGTGTGTGTGTGTGTATCCATCATACAACGTGTGAAAGCACGTGTGATACCTTGTCCTCATCAGCCGCCAACCACGGGTGATAACACAATTTTGGTAGCTCAAGGCGATACTGCCACTCCTGGCGCTACCAAGTAGCTTTTGCCACCGGGCAGGATATTTAAAAGAAATATATATATATACGCATATATACGCCAGATCAACTAAAAGCAGAGATTACATTCTAAGTTCATCTTCATTTTTAGTGCAATATATATATATATATATATATATATATATATATATATCAGTCTGTTCATTTCTATGCAAAAGAAAGAGATAATCTATCTACCTATCTATCTCTGTGTTTTCATATCTATCTATCTATCTATCTATCTATGAATTTGTTCATACTCGTATCTAGTTTAAAGAATATATATATATATATATATATATATATATATATATATATATATATATATATATATATCTGTCTATATATATATCTATTCCTTCATATCCATGTAAAAAACTTTTAGAAACGACTGTTTTCCGTTCTTATCTACCCAACTTACATTTAACGACTGACATTTTTTTTAATTATTATTTTTTCATAATTTTCACCATCGCTTTATCTTTGCAACTAGATTTATGCCTTTGAATTTGCCTGGTTCTATCAACGACCCTCTATTCCCAGACGAGAGTGTTCATATGCGTCGGCAATCAAATTTGAGGGCTGAACAACATGTGGGTTTAAGGCATGTGTGTATTCACGTGCAGAGCTGCAAGGAGAAAGACAGATATGATTGGGGTAGGGAGACCAGCGATGCAGGGTGGGGATAGCGGTGAAACCAGTCATTGCAGCCGTGAGTTTCCGCTTGATGTTCCCCGGGGGGTCGCACGGCCCTGGTTTGAGGTCGCGTACAACTGGTTGTCCTTAACAGGAGAAAGAAAGAAAGAAAGAACATCCGATTTACTTTCTTTTTTCCTCTTTCTTCCACACTCATTAGGTCTTTCAGTTTTATTTTAATAGTAGACTAATTGCTTTGAATATATACAAAAAGAACGAGATAGATAGATAGATAGATAGATAGATATGAAAACAAGGAGATAGATATATAGATAGATGTGAACGTGCTGAGATAGATAGATAGATAGATAGATAGATAGATAGAAAATTGATGCACAGGAAGTGTCGAATGCGAAACCGAACGGATGTTTTATTCTATTCTTTTTTTTTTTCATTTTATTTAATTTTTGGTGTGTCAAGCAGGGAGAGGATGTCGATTTGGGGAAAATATGATTGACAAATATCACCCATCGTAGATCTAAACTCCCATCACCAACCTCCAAAGTTACGTAATCGCTCAGATTTATTATTTAATAGGCAATTGACTGAACGAATTTTGGGCCTTTCAGGAATTGCACTTCCTGCGAAAACTTAAAACACAGAGAGAGAGAGAGAGAGAGAGAGAGAGAGAGAGAGAGAGAATTCTAACGGGAGAGGGAGAGGGGAAAGAGAGTGTGGAGAGATTGAGAGAGAGAGAAAGAAAGAGAGAGTGAAAGATATAAAGTGTATGAAAGAGGGAGGGAGCAACCGACAGAGTGTGTGTGAGAGAGAAAGAGAGAGAGAGAGAACGACCAAGAAAGAGAAAGAGAGAGTGTGTGTGTGTGTGTGTGTATGTGTGTGTGTGTGTGTGTGTGTGTGTGTGAGAGAGAGAGAGATAGAGAGAGAGAGAGAGAGAAACAAGCAGAAAAACACTAAACAAAAGAAGTTAGTTAAAAACGTGTATGACAGACGTGGTGGGGAGAAAAAGCATGTGAGAAAGCCGATGGATAACCAGGTTAGGTCTTTAGTCTCACACCTAATCCAATTTATATATATATATATATATATATATATATATATATATTTCTAGAATTCGCATTATTTGTGTGTGTGATCGTGTGCGTGTTCCAACGTTATTTCATAGAGAGAGCTCAATATTTAAAAATACAACAAAAAAGAAAGCTGAATCAAAAAATAACATAAAAAAAAAGAATATCAAGGAAGTCAAGAAGAACCGGAAGCTGAAATGCACATCGAGTCGCTAAGAACATCGCTCAAGAATGAACAAATTGAAAGACAGGAAGCCACGAAGATTCTGGTTTTAAAAATTCATGTTCTTCCACCACAAACTATCGAAGTAAATGCCAGAAAGCTGAAAAAGTTGAGGAAGATGAAGATAATGATGATATTAGTTGAAGCTCTGGTGTTAAATAGTGGCAGAAAGAAGATTTTTTTGGCTGGGTGCGTTAGTTACGCGGGTGGAAAACAGGATATGCACCTGTGTGTTGAGGTCAAAAAGACACGGTGGAAATGCCATGTGAATTTCGTAGATGGCATGCTGGAAGGAAATGTGTACATTAGGATTGTGTGTGCGTCCAGAAAATTATATAATCACTGATAATTATCGACCTGTTTCGAGAACGAAGGAGAACGAACGAGTCAGCAAAAGATTCGCTAGATGGTATGCCATTGTAGGCGTTAGCCTTGTGCCAGACGGCCCAGGGTTGAGAGGTAGATAAAGAACTGAGTTAAATGAATCTTTCGAAAACTAGAAGAATCTAAGATGATAGAATGCCTTGAGATAATGCTAGACTCACGAAGCTGAGAAGTGTGAAGAAATAGACTCGTGAGTGTAATAAAAGCTGAAGAAATGGACTCGCTAAAGTCGAAAGTGAGTATAATCCCAGAAGAAAGAAGAACGGGTACCTTGTGAATACCCTGAAGGTGAAAAACATACAGAAGCTGAGATAATTAAATGTTTTGAGTTGGTCTTATACATGTCTCGCGAAAGAAGAACGTAGAAGAAGCGAGGATACACAAATGTTTTGAGTTAGCCCTCTACCAGTCTCGTGGACACAGAAAGGAGAAGCAGTTCACTAAAGATTTGTGATCGCTTTCGGAGTTAATCTTAGTCGTCCTCGTCACTCCATTATTTAATACATTTCTTAATAAAAAGAAAAGAAAAGAAGCAGATTGTATATTTAAACATAAGCGCTGTGTTTGTTCTCTTGAAACAATCTCCAAAACCTGGAAAAAAAAACCCAAAAAAAATGAAGATCAAAGAAAGAATTAGGGCCATCCAGACCACAGCACTATCAAAATCAGCAAGGATTCTGGGAAGAGTTCTGGGACTATGAGGAAACTTGCCTTTAGCAAGACTTCAATAAAAAATCAGCATTATTATTATTATCATTATTTCGAGGTTTTCACATCAGCGTTAGCTGATGGTCTTTCACGGGAGTTTGAGTTACAGCAAGTCTCCTCAAGTCTCTAGGACTTTTCTCAGTATTCTGTCCGATCTCAGTTCTGCTATTGTTTGGATTGTCTCGATTCGTCCTCTGATTTCCAACTCTTCGTGCCTCCTTTACCAAGTCATTTTGGATCTTCCAGGTGCACCAGTTATAGTCGGTATCACCGTCACTTTTATGTTCCACTCCTTTTTTAGTTCCCTGGCATAGTCTAAGTACCTGTCTCTCTTTTCGTCTTCTTTGATTCTCTTATGCCACTCAAAAACTGATGCCCGATTCATGCAAGATGGTCGAAAAGCAGTCTGAAGGATTCCATACGCTTCTGTAGCATTTTTCCAAGTTTAAAACAGAATCTTATTGCATATTTTTATTATTTACTCATTTGAGAGTTCTTCACACCAGCGCTTGCTGATGGTTTCATACTGGGGTTTAAGTGACAGCAAGTCTCCCCAAGTTTCCAGGACTCTTCTCAGTATTCTGGCCGACCCTAATAACCCGGTTGTCTGGATGGTCTCTACTTGTCCTTTTATTTCCAAATCTTCTAGCCCTTATCAATCCTTTGAGGATTGTTCCAAGTGCACCAAATACAATTGGTATCACCGTCACCTTCATGTTTCATAGTTTTTTAGTTCTCTAGTAAGATACATTTATTCATCCTTCTTTTCGGTTTCTTTTATTTTTCGCTTTGTGGTCTACCGGGACGGCCAAGTCCGTTATTCGGCAAGTTCTCGTTTGTTTGTTTTTTTTGTTTTTGTTTTTGTTTTTTGTTTTTGTTTTTTCTTGACTATCACTAGGTTTGGTTGTCAGAACGAGATTAGATGATCCATATCAGAGAACTTTGTGCGTCTTGTTCTCCAGAACGGATTTTGGGTCGTGCATTGGTTCGTATGATCAAATTTCAATTTTTTGCACAATTCCCAGTGTATTACCTTCCCTACCCAGTCGTGTCGAATCTTATACTCTGTTATATATATATATACCGTATATATATATATATATATATATATATATGTGTGTGTGTATGTGTGTGTGTGTGTGTGTGTGTGTGTGTGTGTGTGTGCAATTTTATCGTTAATTAAAGAGTTTTAATAAATTAGATTGTGGCAATAGATAAAGAATTTATAATATCCATCTTGACTTATGATATTCTGCCAGAAATTTTGAAATCGGAGTATCTTTAGCTTAAAAGAAAATTGCATTTACTATAAAGGGTTGACTGAGCAGATTTTTTTTTTGGGGGGGGGGATAATCTGTCTATCAATCTATCTAAGCCAGTTCACATCTATCTATCTACGAGATGCATACGATAAGTTTCCAGAATTTTTTCTTGAAAATTCACTATGTTATTGCTATACATCTTATGAGATTACTGAGACAACTTTTATGATTTCAGATTAAAATCAACGGCTACAGCAGTAATTGGAATACACACTACTAAAGCCTGATTGTCACTGCTGGAGAATTTCAAAAATGCAATCTGACACTTTAGAAGAACGATATGCAATCAAATTCTGTTTTAAACTCGGAAAAAATGCCAGAGAAACGTATGGAATGCTTCAGAATGCTTTTGGAGCATCTTGCATGAATCGGGCATCCGTTTTTGGGTGGCATAAGAGATTCAAGGAAGGCAGGATGTCTGCGAGGGAGGATGAGAGGTATGGGAGGAGTAAGGAAATCAATACACCAGAGTTGATTGGCCAAAGGGTTAGGGTTAGGGTAACTATGTTGAGGTTTTAAGGGAGTTCAGGAAGAGATTCCTTGGGAAGATGTCAGCACTCTTCAAATCGGGTCAGTGGTATTTCCACCAGGACAATACACCAATCCACAACTCCATCCTTGTCACAGTCTATTTGACCAAGACGGGCACCAAGACAGTTCCTCACTCTCCCTATGGTCCAGACCTTGCTCCCTGTGACTTTTGGTTATTCCCTAAGCTCAGGGTCTGTCATTATGAGACAACTGAGGAGATGAAAGAGACTGTGACGAAGGTCATTGGTACGCTCACACAAGAGATCTTCCATGGAGCTTGGCTGAATTTGTTGGAACGGTACAACAAGTGCATTGCAGCCGGAGGGGATTACTTCGAAGGGGACTAGAGTTTCATGTGTGTACTATCAATTAAAGTGCCGATACGAAAAAAAGTCTAGGAACTTATCGTATGCACCCCCTATCTATCTATCAATCTATCTATCAATTATAGCCTGTTCATATGTGTCTATCAGTGTTAGCTTAAGATCTATCTATCTATTTATTAATCTTAGTCTGTTAATATCTATCTATCTATCTATCTATCTATCTATCTATCTCCCTCTCTCTCTCTATATATATATATATATGTATGTGTGTGTATCTATCTATCTATCTCCCCCCTCTCTCTCTCTCTATATATATATATATATATATATATATATATGTATGTGTGTGTGTGTGTGTGTGTGTGTGTGTGTATCTATCTTAGATTGTTCATGTGTATCTATCTATGTTAGCCTGTTAAGATCCATCTAGTTATCTCTCTACCTTTTCTCGAGTCCAACCCTGAAAGTAAATAACATGATTCTGTCATTAACACACACACACACACACACACACACACACACACATGCACGCATACACACATGCACGCACACATACATACAAACATAGAGAGGAACGCACATACATACAAACATACATACACCCGCGCGCACTGACTGAAAGAATCCACGCTTTCATACAATGTCCAAATAAGGAAATATATATTTATATAGCAAGGATCTCTTTAGTGTTTTTTTAATGTTAAATATTTGTACATATACTGCTTTTTTCCCCTATATACTTGTGGCATTAATTGAAATTAACCTTTGAACGTTTTATGAAGAGAGACACATCCACGTATTTGTGTCAGAATTTCAAATTTGTTTATTTGTTGTCTGGAGTTATTTGTACAAATGATCAATGTCCGAAAACATAACAGTTACGAACATATGTCACCATCACTATAATAGCACTTTTTCAAAGCCCTTGGAGAATTTTGTTTTGTTTTGTTTATCCTGGCTTGAACTTCTGCCCGTATATATATATATATATATATGGTGGGGTGTCTACCGATATATATAAATATATATATATGTGTGTATGTGTAGCTACCGATATATATATATATATATATATATATATATATATATATATATATATATATTGTCATCCACTGACAGACAGACTGTTTCGTTGTATTACAACTCTTCAGTGTGACTAGACACGTAGGACGCGGGTCACCATCACTACAATAGCACTTTTTCAAAGCCCTTGTAGAATTTTGTTTTGTTTTGTTTTCCCGGCTTGAAGCTTTAATTTCTATTGCTGGTAACATCGCGAACTTCTGCCCGTATATATATATATATATATATATATGGTGGGGTCGTGTTGCCATTAGCGCCTTTGCAAGTCTCTTCGTATTCGAATTGAGATATCGGCGGCCGTTTGAACGGATGTATGTAAACAATAGTAATTGTGATTCATAACCGCTTAAAAATGTACTAATATCTCCTCGTGGCTAAATGGATAGAAGCTTGGCTTGGCGTTTGAATCAACCGGGTTTCGATCCCAGCTACGGGGAGATACTGTCTAGCCACATTGATGAGTTCTGATAGAACGAAACAGATCTGTCTGTGGATGACTATATATATATATATATATATATATATATATATATATATCAGTAAACATGTGTATGTGTAGCTGTCTAGTCGATGACAATATATATATATATATATATTGTCATCGACAGACTGTTTCGTTGTATTACAACTCTTCAGTGTGACAAGACACGTAGGACGCTGGTCACCATCACTACAATACCACTTTTTTAAAGCCCTTGTAGAGTTTTGTTTTGTTTTCCAGGCTTGAAGATATAATTTCTTTCGCCGGCAACATCACGAACTTCTGCCAATATATATATATGTATATTTACATGGTGGGTGTCAACCGATATATATAAATACATATATATCAGTAGACATACATATATAGATATGTGTGTGTATGTGTAGCTACCGATATATATATATATATATATATTGACATCCACAGACAGACTGTTTCGTTGTATCACAACTCTTCAGTGTGGCTAGTCATGTAGGACACTTGAAGCTGGGATCGAATCCCACCCAGCTTTACATTAGAGTTAGTATCAGACTACTCAGTCAACAAACGAACCACGTCAGCTAGGGAATAATAAGGCATAATGCAGCAGCCTTCGTTTGTTTTACATTTTTGCCTTAATGTATACCAGAGTGCTCAATTCGTCCAAATAGCTAACATTATGCGAATGGCAGCCGTATATATATATATATATATATATAGAGAGAGAGAGAGAGAGGAGAAATGGAAAAACAAAGTAATTAAAAAAATGAAGAATTTATGTATACCAAGTGTTGATGGAACAACGATGGCTATTTAATATTAAACATCCATTGTGGCTCTATCAACACTTGGTATATCCATTCTAAAGTCCTGATGAAGGTTCTTTAAAACCGAAACGTCAAGGTCGATTTTCCTTCGCAATAAATTCTTCACTTTTGGATTACTTTGATTTTCAATTTTTCTCCATAATATCGTATTCCTTTCCATTATTTACCCCCTTATATATATATATATATTCATGAAAATGTACAAATATGAAAAAGCACAATGTCTTCAAAGGATGATGTTATTAATAATTTGAAATTATTTGCCAACGTTAAACGTGTAGGTTTTTGAAGAAAAAAGATCGACAAAACGTAACGCATTTCCTTAAAAAAAGTATATCTATCATCTTTTCTTGTATGAAATTACTTTGCAACTTCTGTTTTTCAATAAACTTTCACTCAATTTAACGAAATAAACATGTATTTATTTGTATGTTCAATCCTTTACACCTTTTTCCTTTACAAACACACACACACACACACACACACACACACACACATATATATATATATATATGTTTAAAAAACAAGGAATATAGTAATAGTATTCCATAATGAATCTTTTTTGTTTATTCCAGCTCGACAGATGGAAATCAAATTTATTCATAGATAAACCTTTTTATCCACTGAGAGACTGTTTCTTTGTATCACGACTCATCAGTGTGGCTAGATACGTTGGACGCATAAAGCTGGGATCAAAACCCGCCCAACTTCACGTTAGACTTAGTATTAGACCGCTCAGCCAACAAGCGTACCACGTCAGCTTAGGAATTATCAGGTATTATAATAGTAACGTTCGTTTATTTACATTATATACCTTACCAGATACCAGAGTGCTCAATTCGTTCGAAGAGCTTAGTATTTGGTCACATACGTCAATGACGACATAAATCTCAACCTAAAAATTTAGATAAGACTTTCCCAACGTTTTTATTTGAGGCATCATTTGTAACTAGATTTAATTGATATTCACCCTGAAATATATATATATGTATATATATATATCTCTTTCAGAAAAACAAAAAAAAACAAAACCGGTCACATTAGGATTATAAATTTATTTCCATCCTGTTATATGTTGGTAAAGTTTCCGATAATATTTTTTTTATTGCTCTGTAATGTCAGTTAAATTGAGCTCTTTGCCAGGAAAATTTAAATGTTCACAGTTGAATGGTTTTTTTTTTTTTTTGTCCTAATGGAATTACTCCCAACTCCGGTTTAACTGGACCGAATAATGCATATATATATATATATATATATAAATGTTTTTGTGATGGGAGGCAGGTGGTCGTATAGTTGGTGCTTTGTGGGGTGTTGCCGCCAGGATTTATTCACTATTGCTCTCAGCATTCTTGTGTAATTGCCGTCTAGCTTCTTCCCCGGCAGTTTTGTTAGCGTCTAAGTGGTGCATCCATACAACAGTATCGACACGACCGCTGTCTGGAAGAAACTGCGTTTCATTTTACGAACCAGACATGCAGGACACTGCTGGAGGAGCAGAGACGAGCTCATAAGTGATATAATCCTATGGACCCCCACATATGGCCGAGCAAAAGCAGGACGACCAGCTAGAACTTACATACGGCAGCTATGTGAGGATATGGGATGTAGCCCTGAAGACCTGCCTGAGGTGAGGGAAAAGTGGCGAGAGAGGGTCAGGGATATCCGTGCTTGCAGCATGACATGATGATGATGATGATGCTGAACCCTCGTAAGTTATTTAATGCCAAATCCTGTCAATATATATATATATATATATATATATATAGAATTAACTTAAATCGCTAGTCGAAAATCTTCTACTAAAGTTTCACCTTAAGGGATCATCAGGAAGTTTCGCCTACCTCATTCTAAGGAGAAATTGCTTTGCCTTTATTCACCAAAAACCTCCACCTATCCTAGAATTTGCATATTAAAAAAAAAAAAAATATTAAATAAAATAAAATAAAATAAAAAAAATTCTTATAGTTAGCAAAAAAAAAAAGCAAAAACAAAAAAAAAACCCTATAACATTTCCTAATAATATATTGTTTTATGTTGAGCACTTTAGTAATTGTAGCATTGCAGTATTCGCGGAGGGTTTTTTGGTTTTCTTTTGGCCACTGACTTAGTACCCCTTGATTTTTTTCAAGAAGTACGACGAGGTTGGTCTTTTCTTTCTTTTTTACCCAAAAAAACTTATTTCTTTTTCCTCTGGACCGTGACTCGAGACATTTTTTTCTCTTGTTCCTGGCCAGGGGTTTTTTGTTTTTTTCTGATACCGTGATTACTGGTAGATATTTGATTAGTAAATATATATATATATATGTATATATATGATCGATTAAGTGAATAACTTATTTCTTATTAGTAGACAGTTAAGTGGTTTCAAGATGATGATGATGATGATATATATGTTAATATTCATAGTGTTTTGTTCAAGTTTACTGATTTTAAACCTTACTGAACACATCCATCAGTCTCTATCAATGTCAGTCTGCTTTATTCTATCTCTCTCAGACGGTTGAATCCAACTATCACTTTATTCATTCACCTAAGTGTATATAAGCAATGAAACCAAATTATTCTAAATAAGAGGTTTTTTAACTTTTGAGCACATATTTGACCAAATAAGGAGACAAATTGAAAATGCTGTGCTTTGAAAGGATACGAGATTCAACAATTTCCCTGCATTTCGGATCTATTTCCAGTTTTCCTATATATATATATATATATATATATATATTCATTCTTTCTTTAAAGAGAAAAAACCAAAGACCGGTTATTTTAGGCTTATAAATTTATTTCCCTCCTGTTTTTGCGTTTCTGGTGTGAACCAAAAACACGAAGAAAAATATAACAGGACTTCTTCAGATCTAATGGATAAATAAAACAGAATAGACACTGGGGGAAGGAGGAGGGAGAGAGTTGAAGGGTTACCTCCCCCTTCCCCCGTGTCTATTGTTTTATTTATCCATTAGATCTGAAGAAGTCCTGTTATATTTTTCTTCGTGTTTTTGGTTCACACCAGAAACGCAAAAACAGGAGGGAAATAAATTTATAATCCTAAAATAACCGGTCTTTGGTTTTTTCTTTAAAGAAAGTATTGCTCTGTAAAATTAATTACATTGAGCTCTCTGCCAGGAAAATTTAAATGTTCAGCTCTTGAATGATTTTCTTGTCCTGAGGGAATTACTCCCAACTCTGGTTTAACTGGACCGAATAATACCTATATATATATATATATATATATATATATATAAGAAATCAATTGGCTACCATACTAAAAAATATTCAATTTTGTGCAAAGAATTAGCTTGAGAGGCTGTGATTTTTGTAACCTGTTAATATGGCATACTGTTGATAAGAAATAAGAAGATAAGACTTAATTTGGAAGATAATATAAATTCACCTGCTCACCACTCGCTTTTACTGATGGAACTTAATGTACAAAGAGATTAACAAAGACAAAGGAAATACAAAGTGCGGGCCGAATTTAGTAGCGTCTACAAATATAGTCTAGTGACATGCCGTCACATATTAAAATACAAAAGTCGCTTGTCTTCGTTTGTGGCTCACAACTGCATCACCATATATCCAAGGGAATATTTCATTTGATATATTTAACAATCTGTATTTTCGTATTTATTGTCCTGTCAGTGGCTAGCAGCTAGTTTTTAAATTTCTTTGCAAATCCGCTGACGATATTTGACTCGCTGCGAAAATTTTGAAGCATCAAAACGCAAAATGATTTTAATCTTTTCCCTCCTGTCTTGGTAAAAATATATTTTTGACGCATTAAACTCACGGATAAATCATCAACTTCTTTAAAATCAAAGTTCGAGCCAACCTCAGGCCTTTAAATAGTGATGAAAATAACATTTCTTCATTAGTCCTCACAGAACTGTTCTCTGAACGACTTAAAATACCTTATTTCTTTTGAGTGAAAATCTAACATTCTTTTCCTTCAAGATTGCATTTAATTTCAACATCGCTAAATTATTTCAAATTAAACGAATATGTTTTTGTTTATAAAGATCTATTACTACTCTACTACAATTACAAACAATTTCGTTTGCTGATTGTTTTATTTTCTTTACAAACTGACATAAGCCTCAAAACATTGCTCCCCGCCCCACTACAAATCATACACTCATATTTTCACACACAAAATATATCCATTCAGGTTCAGACTAACAATAACTGCAATAGTTTATGCATGAAATTCCACTTTTTCTCTTAAAATATTTACGCTCTGATCAATATGCACTTTTCTTGTCAGAAAAGACATTGAAACTTCTCTTTTTTAATAAACCTTTCACTCAATTCAAAGAAATAAAAATGTATTTATTTATCTATCAGTATTTTATTTAATAATTTACACCTTTGGCCTCTACAAATATATATATATATATATATATATATATAGAGAGAGAGAGAGAGAGAGAGATAGATAGATAGATAATGAATAAATTAGATAGATAATGAATATATATATATATATCTGTGTATGTGTGCGTGTGTGTGTGTTTGTTTTCATTTTTATACACACACACACACACACACACACACATATATATATATATATATATATATATATATCTGTGTATGTGTGCGTGTGTGTGTGTATTGAATAAATTGGCTACCTGCATCAATAATGGCGTTAATCTTAGCGTGAAAATTTAAATAAGTAGTTACCAATTTTTTTTATAAGAGACATCCTTTATAATCAAATTTAATTGCCATTCACCCTCAAAAAAATTGATAGAATTTTAATTTACAAAACATAGCTAATTTACCTGTGTTTAATATATAAGAAAAGAATCAGTCAATTTTAAATTCATATCACCCACTGCAAATTAAAATTGATGTCTGAAAACCATAGACATAGAGAATCATCGTCATCATCATGACGTGCCACTAGCACGGATATCCCTGACCCTCTCTCGCCACTTCTCCCTATCGTTCATCGCCTCTGGCAGGTCTTCAGGGCTACATCCCGTATCCTCACATAGCTGCTGAATGTATGTTCGTGCTGGTCGTCCTGCTTTTGCCCGGCTATATGTGGGGGTCCATAGGAGTACATAACTTATGAGCTCGTCCCTGCTTCTCTATCAGTTTCCTGCATGTCTGGTTCGTCTAACTTGGATAGTTTTCGTGATAGGAGGCAGGTGGCCGTATAGTTGGTGTCTTGTAGGGTGTTGCCGCCAGGACTTGTTCAATATTGCTCGCAGTATTCTTGTGTAATTGCCGTCTAGCTTCTTCTCCAGCCGTTTTGTTAGCGTCCATGTAGTGCATCCATATAGCAGTATCGATACGACAGCTGTCTGGAAGAAACTTCGTTTCATTTTATCGGTCAGGTCTGATTTCCATATGATCGATAGCCTATTGATAGCTGTCAATGCCTTCGTTAGCCGCGTGTCAATGTCCATTTCGGTTGATGAGACGCTGCTTCCTTGGTAAGCGAATTTGTCTACTAGTTTAAGAACGGGGTGCAATTGAATTTCAACCTATCATATTTTAATTCGAGTTTTCAGATTATTTGAAGTTTTAATCATAAATCTTTCTTAATGAATTTAATTAAAATTTACTCCTTAATGCTCTTAAAGGCATACTTTTAAACTTACATCTTAAAAGCAGTTTCTTTAAAAAAATTAAAGAAAAGACATTGAAACTTCTCTTTTTTAATAGACCTTTCACTAAATACAAAGAAATAAAAATGTATTTATCGGTATTTTACTTAATAATCAACATCTTTGGTCTCTACAAATATATATATATATATTGTCATCCGCAGAAAGACTGTTTCGTTCTCTCAGAACTCTTCAGTGTGGCTAGACACGTAGGACGCTCGAAGCCGGAATCGAAACCCATCCAACTTTATATTAGACTAAGTCTCAGACTGCTCGGCCAACAAGCGTATCAAGTTTGGCTAAGGGAATTTTTAAGGTATTATGTAGCAACAGCTGCAGCAGCATCCGTTTGTTTACATTTTTATACACACACACACACACACACACACACACACACACACACACACACACACATATATATATATATATATATCTGTGTATGTGTGCGTGTGTGTGTGTATTGAATAAATTGGCTACCTGCATCAATAATGGCGTAAATCTTAGCGGGAAAATTTAAAAAGTGGTTCCCAAAGTTTTTATTAGAGACATCTTTTGTAATCAAATTTAATTGCCATTCACCCTCAAATAAATTGATAGAATTTTAATTTACAAAACATAGCTAATTTACCTGTGTAAAAGAAAAGAATCAGTCAACTTTAAATGCATATCACCAACTGCAAATTAAAGTTAACGTCAGAAAACAATGGAGACATTAAGAATAATGCAATTGAATTTCAACCAACCATATCTTTTTTGAGAATATTTGAAGTTTTAATCCTTATCTACATCATAATTTATCTTTCTTTCTGAATTTAATTAAGATTTACTCCTTAATGCTCTTGAAGACATTCTTTTAAACTTACAGCGCAAAAACAATAAAAAAAACAGATTCTTTAAAAAATTCAAGAATGAAATATTAAAAAGCAAATACAGGAAATGTTTGCACGAACCTAATGAAGTGATTGTTTTGGCTTTGCTTGGCTTTATGGCATATCCTTATTTACCAACCCCTCCGCTCGGGCAGGATATGACACAAGGTCAATTTTTAAGCGGAGTTTAACAGATTTGAATTCAGAGTTTTCCTTCACCTAGACTAGTTGCCTCACCAAGACTGAAGAACCCAGTCTGCCCTACTATTTACTCATGGCTGGAGGGAGAATAATTGGATTCATATCTTTCCCAAAAGTATTAGTGCTATGTGAAATGCTATTAGTCTCGTCCAGGATTTGAACACGTGTCGGCTTCTCTACTTAGCTTCATAGCATATCATGTATTTTAGGTTATTTAATGCCAAATCGTCATATACATAAATATTAAATATATATCATTTGTAAACGCATTTTGTTGGTGACATTTTGAAACAAGGCAAAGCTCATTCTGTCGCACACAGATTGTTCCAAATATTGCTATGTATCACTAACAATTAAATCAAACGTTAGTAATTCGTTTACTCACAGTTAAATGATCAAACTGTTCTATTTCTAACAATTCAAATTTTTATAGTAGCCAAAATTCTTTTCTGTCTTTTCTTCAAAAGCGGTGCCCATCTCCTCATAGCGTTCTTAGTACGGTTTATTCTCCTTCAAATCTTAGGGTTTAAACAGGACAAAAATTCCAACATAGTACCTTTCAGGTGCTACCACTCCTAAGTATTCAATTAAACATCAGCAATTCGTTTACACACAGTTAAATGATCAAACAGTTTTATTTCTATTTAGTTTAGCATGTCAACAAACTTAAATGGTTCCAAGTATTGCTATTTATCACAAACCACTTGATCAAACACCAGTCATTTGTTTACATACAGTTCCATGATCAAACAGTTCTATTTCTAACAATTCAGTTTAGCATAAGTCATTAGTTTGCACTCAGTTTAAATGTCAAATTGAGCAATTTAACCCATTGATAGTTATTAGAATTCCGTAGAGGACACAAGTGCGAAAGGCCAAATCGGCCAATCATAGCTCTTCTGGAGGTCACATGAGGCTGGCTATAAAACAAGGGGTCACAAAGAATCATCTTCTCTTTTTGCGACAACCCGGGCACGCAGATCCAGCTAAAAACGCATCGTACAAACCTCAGACGGCGACTATTCGGCAGCTCGTCCATCACCCAGCAGCTGAGAACAGACAAACGCAAAGAACGTTACGACAGTGCCAAAACAAGTAATTTGAAACAACTAAACAGCTAAGTTTCCGCTGTCATTTTTATTTGCAAAATTATCCAACCAAATTCTTTGTTTTTTATACAAGTTTTATCTACCTGTTGTATATTACGTATATGTACAATAAACCTTTTGTAGTTTGTCCAGTCACCTGGGGCTGTAAAATACACAGGCTGTTTTTCTGCAGAGGGATAAGACCTCCTTACGAGTGTCCTGTATACGAGGATCATGAAATAAGTTTTCAGACTTTTTTCGTGTGGACACTTTTATTGATTGTACACGCGTGAAACTACAGTCCCCTTCGAAGTAATCTCCTCTGGCTGCAATGCATTTGTTGTACCGTTCCAACAACTTCTGCAAGACCCCATAGAAGTCTTCTTGTGTGAGCGTGTCAATGACCTTCGTCACGGCCTCTTTCATCTCCTCAATTGCCTTATAACGACAGCCTCTAAGTTTTTCCTTGAGCTTAGGGAAGAACCAAAAGTCACAGGAAGCAAGGTCTAGACTATAGGGAGGCCGAAGAACTGTCTTGATGCCCATCTTAGTCAAAAAGTCTATGACAAGGATGGAGTTGTGGACTGGGGCATTGTTCTGGTGGAAATACCACTGACCCGATTTAAAGAGTGATGGATTCTTCCGACGGAATCTCTTCCTGAACTCCCTTAAAACCTCAACATAGTAACCCTAACCCTAATCCCAACCCTTTGGCCAATCAGCTCTGGTGTATTATCTTCCTTACTCCTCCCACACCTCTCATCACCCCTGCCTTCCTTGAATCTCTTATGCCACTCAAAAACTGATGCCCGATTCATGCAAGATGGTCGAAAAGCAGTCTGAATGATTCCATACGTTTCTGTAGCATTTTTCCAAGTTTAAAACAGAATTTTTATTGCATATCGTTCTTCTAAAGTGTCCACACGTCCAAGTTGCATTTTTGAAATTCACCAGCTGCGACAATCAGGCTTTGGTAGGGTGTATTCCGATTCCTGCTGTAGCTGTTCATTTGAACCTGAAATCATAAAGATTTGTCAGTGTTCATGATTGCGTGACTGAAGATCGAACTCTCTTTCAGGGGGTGTCCTCATGGTGTAATGGTTAAAGCGATGAACTTCGGAATCGTAGTACACGAGTTCGTACTCCAGTCGCGCTATTACGTTCACTTTCGGGTAAATACCCTTGGGAAAGGTATGAACACCCTCATCCTCCTAGCTATGGGTTAAATAGTACCACTACTGTTATTCTAGGAGAATAGATTTGGCATTAAATAACCCACAAAGGTTGATATGCCATTAAACAAAGAAACCAAAAACCGAACTCTCTTTCACCGATATTACAGCTCAGCACCTCAGGTCCAGCGCTACGGAAACTGCCCCCCAAATAGAGATAGATTGATAAATCGATAAGAAAAGACATTGATAGATAGATGTTATATTGTGGACCGTATAAAAATGTGTCTTCATCCCGAGTAACGAATAGATCAGAAAAGTAAGCAATTTATGTTTTATTGTACCATAGCCAGATACGGATATGCGAAATGGACATATAATGTTCATATATATATACATAGAACATAGGAATCTCGAAACACGAAAAACACTTACGACTTCTTACTTCAGGTACGAAACTTTTTATTACTTTTGAGTTTAAAGGTTCTTCGACATAAGGAGAGAGATACATATTCTTTCTATTCTGGCTTTTTCATCTGCCAGCCCCCACCCACCCTGCATCTCGTGCGACACCTGCCTAAGACCTCCGCGAGCAAGTGAAAGTCAACCGTCTTCTCCCGAGGCAGGTCTCAACTCAACTCACTGACTTTTTCAAAATCCCAAAATCCTCCGCGCGCTCCCGGTGCGTGACGTCATTCGCACTTGCTAGCTCCGTTTCCCATCTGAGCTATTGTGACATCTCTGAGAGACACGTCTGCCCCGGCCGCGCGCGTGAACACCTGTGTTAATGTTGCACCTAAGTAACCCATGCACTGAGCCGAAAGGTTCTCAGCCTAACTAAACCCAAAAACATAAAACGAAATCCCTCGGCCATTATATTACATTATGTCTTCACTTTCTCACTTTTTGTTGTTTTATTGTAGATCCAACTCTTTCAGTGAGGTGCGGGGAACTCAACAACGACTTACTTTCATTGTGCTCCCTGTTGTTTTAAAGTTCCCCCGCGGGTGGGGTCTTCGCTGTAATACAACCGTCTCGACTCCCATTCTAAGAATACAAAATTAATCCCTTCCTTTTCAAGAACATCTGACTTCTTTAACCAGATAGCCAATCAGATTTCAACAAAATATTACCTGATCTTGGCTGCCAAATTTCCCACACAGGAATTATTCATCAACGATCTCCAGGCAATGATTTGCCATTTCCGTCGGTATTCATGAGCCTATGTACTCAATGCCCACATCTGTTACGCATACTTAACGGCATAGAATTTTATAATCTATATATATATATATATATATATATATAGGCTATACACAAGAATTTTATGATCCAAACCCGCAGAAAAAAAATAACGAATTATTTTTCTTTATTACAATATTTATTCACTCTTATTTAAATATTTCTAATTAAGTTTAGAGTTAGTGATTCAACCTGGAGACGTAAACTAATTACATTACTTCATTTATTATTTAATGAAAGGGGCTTATATATATATATATATATAGACTAGACAGCAATTACACAAGAATGTTGCGAGCAATATTGAACAAGCCCTGGTGGCAACACCCCACAAGACACCAACTATACGGCCACCTGCCTCCCATCACGAAAACTATCCAAGCTAGACGAACCAAACACGCAGGACACTGCTGAAGAAGCAAGGACGAGCTCCTAAGTGATCTACTCCAATAGAGCCCCGCATATGGCCAAGCAAAAGCAGGACGACCAGCTCGAACATACATACAGCAGCTGTGTGAGAATACGGGATGTAGCCCTGAAGACCTGCCAGAGGCGATGAATGATAGGGAGAAGTGGCGAGAGAGGGTCAGGGATATCCGCGCTAGCGGCACGACATGATGATATATATATATATATATATTCTATAGTTTAATGTCAGTATCATTGCTTTTGCCAGTCACAATTACTTTCACATGTAGGAGGTGGCAAATAAGACACTCACGAAAGATAACACTCCTCTGAAAGAAAAAATAATTTAAAATTTTATATTTTTCTGATGATAACCATATGATCAAAGCTAATACAGAAAAAATTAATAATTATTATTATAATTAATAACAATAATGATAATAATAATAATAACAATAATAATGTTTTGGAACTTTGGGGAATGTGGCGCTACTTCCAGGTCCACGCTGACCCGGAGTGGTTACACCTGCTCGGGTCACATCTATGGGTCAAATAGAACTAATGTCCTAAATCATCTGATGGTGAAGCTTCAGTCCTCGGGTTTTGGGGAATGTGGCATACTCCTTCATTGGCATTACTCCCAGATTCACTCAGAATCCTAATTACGTGTGAAATAGAATTATTTAATCATTTACTATATTTGAAATCATTTAACTGTGTGCAAACTAATGAGATTTAATTCATTTAGAAATGTTACCGACAAACTATTCGCTTACAAACCTTATATATCACATCTAGGCATAAACATTAAATAATTCACAGATGTTTCTATAACATAAAACAACTAAACAAACAAAACAATCTTCTTCTTGTTTTTTCCTTTCTTTGTATTCTTCTGATTTTACTACTATTTCTTCTTCTTCTTCTTCTTCTTCTTCTTCTTCTTCTTCTTCTTGTTTTTTTCCTTTATTTGTATTCTTCTGATTATAACTACTATTTCTTCTTCTTCTTCTTCTTCTTCTTCTTCTTCTTCTTCTTCTTCTTCTTCTCAATTGTTATGCGTTTAAAAAATTAAGTCAACTCGTAAGATTCGAGAAAACTGTGTCGTGACCCGATTAGATCAAATGTCGCTCTATGAGATGAGGGAAACTGCTAATGGTGAACGCATTTGTAGCATCCTATCAGTCAGCCGGTCAGCATCGTGACTAAAGAAAAGACTGAATACATTAGCCGGCACTGGCAAACACACACACACACACACGCACGCACGCACGCGCTCGACACTTTCTCGACTGGGCTTAGAATATCCTAACTGTATCCTTTGTAGCACAGCAAGACGCCTCCCTACAAAAAGAGGAGCCCTGGAAATGATACTAAACTGCATCAGATAGAGACGCCCCAGTTAAGATCTGTGATGTGTGGTATCACCCCTTAATTACCATTGTATTGCCGTTACCCATAGAAGGTTTAAAAAATAATTATTCAATTTTAGAAAAGGGGTCAATTTCCGATCTATTGTTTGGCCTAAAAGAATTTAAAATTTGTTACTCCGAAGTATAAAGTAAAAGTAAGTAAAGTTGGCGACCGTAGTCAAGGGCGACCAGAAGGCTCCCTTTTCAATAGCTACAACACCGAGGTGTAGGGGAGGGCGCTACTCCTTTTCCTGGATTGCTCCACTTTACCCTTGATACGTACCTTATATTGCAGAGTGTTAAACAAGGAGGTATCAAGTACCATTTTTAAAGTCTTTGGTATGACGCGACCCGGGATTGAACCCAGGTCGCCCAGAGCATTGACGAACACGCCCTCTCCCCCCCCCGAGTCGACTAGGGCTGTAGGATTCACCAACTGTGTCACTGCAGAGGCGAAAGACTCCCTCCATAGAGTGTCCAGGTTATGACACTAAATAATCTAATGGTGAAGCTCCAGTAATGCTGGGGATTTAGGGAATACGGAGAACCTCTTCATTGATATTACTCCCAGGTTCACTCTGGCTCGGAGTGGTAGCACTCGATAGGGTCCTATCTATGGGTCAAATGAAACTATTTGACACTTAAACAGTATACTTTGACATTTAAACAGAGTGCAAACAAATGACTTATGCTAAACTGAATTGTTTGAAATAGAACTGTTTGATCATGTAAACAAATAACTGATGCTGAAATGAATTGTTTGTGATACGTAGCGATACTTGAACACATTTAACTATGTGCAAACAAATGATTAAAATGATTAATAGTAAATAGACTTATTCGTATTTGATAGAAATAAGTGAAAACATATTGCAGCGTGCAAAAAAATAAGCGCAGAATAGTTTTAAAATGTTATCTACAAAAATGTGTTTAGAAATCATATATCTAATATATATGTATATAAAGGATTTGGCATTAAATAACCTACAATGGTTGATATGCCATAAAACCAAACTAAATGAATTCCTATATATTTGATATATATGTATATAAAGGATTTGGCATTAAATTACCTGCAATAGTTGAAATGCTACCCAATCAAACCAATCTCTCTCTCTCTCTCTCTCTCTCTCTCTCTCTCTCTCTCTCTCTTTGTGCATGTGTGTGTATTTGTGGAAAAAATAACTGTTTTCATTGACTGATTGATTTTACCGGCATGCCAACCTATCAAGGGGTTAGGGAATCTTATTCATTGTACTTTCGTAATTAAATTTTGTGTCGTCGTTTCTTAAGATTTTTTTTTTTTTTTGGTTTACTTTTTCTTTTTTTTTAAAGCTTTTCATTTGTTTTTCTTCTGGGATTTTGGGGTTTATTTTTTTTTTGTGGGTGGTTGGTTGGGTCTTTTTGTTATTGTGCTTATTTTTTTTTTGTTTTGGTTTGTTTTTTATTATCTTATTTACTTATTTATTGCATAAGGTCGAATACGAATTGTTATTCAGCAGATCGATTGGAGAGGCCATAACAGACACTATCATTCCGGGTCAGATTGAACCTGGGAATTTTAGCACTTCCCACAACCCAAATCTCCAGAAGTTGAGCCTGAACATGACACAGTTTAATGTCATACACAGGCCATTCCTTTTTTTGCGGGGTTGGGCATTACTCCTATGGAACTGTTGGTGTATTCTTTGCGCAATTGATTGGGCGAAATGTTTTGATAAATACAATTTCAGTCACGACACTTTTTGAATATGTACCATAGCCATGATATGGCTATGTGTGAAAATGTAAAACTATGTAAAACTATGTGAAAATGTAAAACTATGTAAAACTATGTGAAAATGTAAAACTATGTAAAACTATGTTTCGGTAGCCTTAAGCTACCGAAACTCTGTTATCACCCTGGATGGCGGCTGATGAGGCTAGGGTATCGCACGTGCTTCCACACGTTGTATGATGAAAAAAAAAAAAAAAAAAAAAAAAATGTGAAACTATGTAAAACTATGTGAAAATGTAAAATTGCGTAAAACTATGTAAAACTATGTGAAAATGTAAAACTATGTAAAACTATGTGAAAATGTAAAACTACTACCATAGCCATGATATGGCTATGTGTGAAACGTACATTGAATGTCCATAAAGATAGAACATACGATCTCAAAATTCGAAAAACACGTAACGACTTCTCAGTTCAGGTACGAACCTTTTTATTACCTTTGAGTTTAAAGGTTTCGACATAAGAAAGAGAGATACACATTCTTTCTATTCTGGCTTTTTCATCTGCTCCCCCAAACACGTGTAGCACCCGCCACAAAGGTCTCTGCGAGCAAGCGAAAACCAACCGTCTTCCCCCAAGGCAGGTCTCATTTCAACTCGTCCGGTGTCTAGTCTCAACTAACTGACTTTTTCAAAATCTCCCAAAATCCTCCGCGCGCTTCCAGTGCGTGTCCTCATTTGCACTCGCTAGCCTCCGTTTCCCATCTCGGGCTATTGTGACAGCTCTGAGTGACACGTCCGCTCTGTGCGTGCGCGCGTGAACACCTGCATTAATGTGGCACCTAAGTAACCCATGCACTGACCCATGCACTCAGCCTAACTAAACTCAAAGGCGTAAACCGAAATCCCTCGGCCATTATATTACAAATATACCTCGTATCATAGTAGCTCATTTCTATAATGGATGTTACATTTACTATAAGAACTGTATATAAAAATGTACCAACACTTATGGGACAAAGCTAGTCTTGCTCATTGTGAATTTCAGTTTTAGTAAATACAACAATCGTCTTAGGCCCAGTCGGCTGGGGCTGTAGAAAACACCGACCGCATCTCTACAGAGGGGTAAAACACCCCCAACGAATGTCCTGGGCATAATATTAAACAATCTGATGGCGAGGCACCAGTATGGCTGGAACTTTGGGGAATGCGGACAACCCCTATATTGCCATTACTTCCATGTCTCCTCTGGCCCGGAGTGGCATCACCGGATAGGTTCCCAATCTATGAGTCAAATAGAACTTAACTGCGTACTTGTGCAAAATCGAATTGTTTGAAATAGAACTGTTTATATGAATATAAGGAAGCCGTGGTGTAATGGTTATCGTCGTAGGAACTGGACACGGCGACACGAGTTCAAATCCCGGACGAGACTAATAGCATTTCATATAGCACTAATACCCTTGAGAAATGTATGAATCCAATTATTCTCACTCCAGCTATGGGTAAATAGTAGGGCAGACTGTGTTTCTTCAGCCTTGGTGAGGCAACTAAACTAGGAGAATTCAAACCTGTTAAACTCAGCTTAAAAATTGACCTTGTGTCATATCCTGTCCTCGCGGAGGGGTTGGTAAATATGTATAAAAATGGATGTGGCATTAAATAACCTACAATGGTTGATATGCCATAAAACCAAACCAAACAATCATCTTGATACTTTTTGAACACATGTCATATACAACTTATGTCCCATAATTAATGTTACATTTAGTATAACGAATGTGTATAAAATGTACCAACTCTTATGGAACAAAACTAGTATCATTTATTGTTTATTTCTGTTTTGGTAGATACAGCCTTAGCCTCGATATTTTTTAAACACGATCTACATTATACCACCTTTGTCCTATAATACATGTTACATTTCCTATAAGAAATGTATACTGAAATGTATCAATTATCATAGGACAAAAAGATTTTCATTCATTGATCATTTCTGTCTTTCTATTGATTCAGCCATTCACCATCTCGGGTCTCATTTCCTGCTGCCCTTGAGCCAATCTAGTGGAGTAGAAAGCCTGTTCGAGATATACGGTCTGGAGATATTTCAAACGGAATCGGAGCAAAAATAATCCAGTTCGAAAACAACCCATAAAACCTGTCAAACTACAGACTTGTTGGTCAAGTCTGTCTGTCTGTCTGTCTCTGTCCGTCTGTCTCTATCTGTCTGTCTCTCTCTGTGTCTCTGTTAGTCTATCTGTTTGTCTCTCTCTCTCTCTCTCACTCACTCTCTCTCTCTCTCTCTCTCTCTCTCTCTCTCTTTCATTTTACATTCATATTTACATTTTTGTGAAGTTGTTACAAAATATTTAGGGCGGAGACACACGACTAGGGCCGCAGAATACGCCAGCTGCATCACTGCAGTGGGGTAAAAAAAAACCTCCCCCAATGAGTATCCTGTATATGACACTAAAAATTTTATGGCGAGGCTCCAGTAATACAGGAGCTTTAAGGAATGCAGAGTACCTCTTCATTGCCATCGCTTCCAGCTTCACGCAGGCCTGAAGTGGAAGCACCTGATAGGGTCCCATTTAAAATTATTTGACAATCAAACTGAGCACAAACTAATGACTTTCTCTAAATCGAATTGCTTGAAATAGAACTGATTGAACATTTAACTATGTGTAAACAAATGACTGAAGTTTAATTGAATTATTAGCGATACATAGCAATACTTGGAACATCGTTGACTTATGTGTACAAATCATATATGTCTAATATATATGTATAAACTCGATTTGGCATTAAATTATCAACACGAGTTGAAATGCCATAAAACAAACCATATGTCGTAAAAGCTATCGAATGCTCAAGAATTGTTCAATAAATCTATTTGACGAATACATGTGACCTAAACCGGTACCATTATTCCGGATCACAGTGGACCTGGAAGTAATGGCATTGAATCGGTCCTCCACAATCTCCAGATTTCCAGAACTGGAGCGAGACCGTCAGATACAGTTTAGTATCACACTGAGGATACTTTTGGAGGGTGTAAAGGGTCTTACTCCTCTGAAAAAGATGCCGTTGGCGTAGTGTAAACCACATTAACCAGAAGTAATTACTCTTTTAAATAATAAAGAAAATAGTCCGCAGCAAATGTTAAATACTTCGCCCAAATGGATTTTTTCAAACAATTTGAAAAGATCATAAATCAATCTTCTAAATTTTTATTTCTTTTTACCTCATTTTTCTTCGTTCATCTTTCAGACATATTCTCCCTCAAGCAAATGGAAGACAAATGCCAATGTTATTGAAAGAAATTCTCAATTAAAATTTTATTTCCTTCTTCGTCTACGAACAAAAATTACTGATTAGTCAATCAATCAAACAACTTCATCATGGGTTTCCTTGTCTCTCTCTTATGTATAAATAGGAATTGGCATTAATTAACCTACAATGGTTGATATGCCATAAAACCCAACCAAACCAAATCCTACATATTTAATATATATGTATAAGATGATTTAGCATTAAATAACCTACAAGAGTTGATATGGCATAAAACAAACCAAATTTTATATATTCAATATATATGGATAAAGATAATTTAGCATTAAATAACCTACAAGAGTTGATCTGGCATAAAAACAAACCAAATTTTATATATTTAATATATATATATATATATAAAGATGATTTAGCATGAAATAACCTACAAGAATTGATATGGCATAAAAACAAACCAAATTTTATATATTTAATACATATATATAAAGATGATTTAGCATTAAATAACCTACAAGAGTTGATATGGCATAAAAACAAACCAAATTTTATATATTTAATATATATATATAAAGATGATTTAGCATTAAATAACCTACAAGAGTTGATATGCCATAAAAACAAATCAAACCAAATTTTATATATTCAATATATATGTATATGATGATTTAGCATTAAATAACCTACAAGAGTTGATATGGCATAAAACCAAACCAAATTTTATATATTCAATATATATGGATAGATCATAATTTAGCATTAAATAACCTACAAGAGTTGATATGCCATAAAACCAAACCAACAACCCTACCCAAATCAGAGTCATAATCCGATGAAGGCTTTGTTAAAATCAACAAACATTGTTGTGTGCACTGCAGTCATTGTATAAATTTATTCATTGTATTTAATTTCACATGGACATTGCATACCAGCTAGCACCATTTGAATAAAGCCAATACTATGTGAAAAAGAACAGATTACACGGTTGAATCTTCATCAATATAAAAAAGAAAATAGGTGAGGAAAATTGTTTGATAAAAGAAAACAATATGAATAAAAACAAACTGTCGTACAAAATACAAAAAAAGATCTGGTTTGGTTGTTTAATGGCAGATCAACCTTCGTGGGTTATTTAATGCCACAAGCCATCCTTCTAGAAGTGGTGGTGGTGCTATGTAACCCATAGCTGGGGTTCGTACCTTTCCCAAGGGTATTTGTCCAAAAGTGAACGTAATAGCGCGACTGGAGTTCGAACTCGCGTGCTGCGATTTCGCAGACCATCACTTTAACCATTACACCACGGGGGGTGGGGTAATCTGGTAAGTCTAAGAATAAATATGAATACAGAAACATTTATATTTTTTTATAAACTTATTACGGACAAACAGCAAAAGAAAATCCAAAATCCAAAATAGTTATTTAACGATTTTGTTAAATATCAAGACTTAACCTTATACAACAGCCAAAAGTTTATACTAACACGTCTACTAAAAGGCCACAACATAACGTTTGCTGGTAATCAGAAAATGTCATGAGAAAAGTTTTTTAAATTTTTGATGGATCATCTCAATAAATACATTTTACATATTTTGTTTATATCCAACGGTTTTATTGTGACAATCCAAGTTTGCTTTTATTTCTTACTTTTGCTGAGGCCACATAATGTCATCAGTCATTGTATCTGGGATGGGGATAAAACAAAGACCAGCAAAGTAAATAGATTTGATTAACTTGTCAACAGCTCGACACGTCATGCTGAATCCTCATTTCCTGTTGGATCCCCAAAATAAAGAAACGATGAGCTTATTCAGTTCTGGGATGGACGAATACTTAGTATAATGTATTTTCCATTTACTGAAGCCTGTATCTAAAAGTAAGCAAATCTTATCGATTCCTGCTTGATCAGGTAAAGTAAGCAACGAAGTACCTGTTCAGTTCTGAGATGGGTGACCACTTCATCAAAACAGTTAATGTAAGCAATCTGAAACCGGTGCGTAAGTCTAAGCAAAACTTATCAGCTCTTGTTAGATCACGTAAGGTAAGCAACTAAGTACCTATTCAGTTCTGAGATGGGTGGCCACTTCGTTACAACAGTTAATGTAAGCAATCTAAATCCGGTATGTAAGTTTAAGCAAAACTTATCTGCTCTTGTTAGATCATCTAAGGTAAGCAACGAAGTACATGTTAAGTTCCTTGATGGGTGACCACTTCGTCACAACGGGTACAATAACTAACCTGCATCCTGTGCTTAAGACTAAGCAAATCATCGCGAATAATAAAAATATACCTGCTCCTGCGAGATCCCCTGAGGCATTCCTCTCAAACTTTTTACTTCATGCACCCCCTGTAACTAAAATTAATTTCCATTAACCCAAAATGAATTAATGGAATATTAAATTATAATATATAACTAATTTAACCATGTTTTATGCAATTTGCATGAGAAAAGAATCAGTAAATTACAAATGCAAAAGCCACGGCAAATATAGCTTTTTTGCTTGGTTGTTTAATGGTATAGCAACCTTTTTGGGTTATTTAATGCCAAATCCATTCTTCTCGAAGAATAGTATTGGTACTATTTAACCCATAGCCGGGAGGTAAATATCGAACCAGCAGAAGTTCGGTTTCTGCATTCTGGGGTTGCTGGTTCGATCTCTAGTGGTGGAGATTATGGTATGTACTGCTGAAGAGACCCAATAAGATCAAAACAGCTGTTCAGTGTTCCGTATGTCACATGTAGGTGTTTGCTGAATTTTCTGGTCATGGTAATTTAATTGATACATATATATATTTAATCAATATAATATCAATTCCTCTAATTATATATAATCTAATTCCTGCCCATGTGGTTATAGTCTATGCGGAAGCATAATACCGACTTGGGAAGACGTAGCCCTAAAGGTGGTCGTGTCCTTTGTAAGGTATAAACGTACTTTCACGGTACATATAATCATGCGGTCACGCATTCTTACCATGAGTAGTTAATTTGGCATGAATTGGCGGCCCATTGGTAGAAGTTCGGTTTCTGCATTCTGGGGTTGCTGGTTCGATCTCTAGTGGTGGAGATTATGGTATGCACTGCTGATGAAACCCAATGAGGTCGAAACAGCTGTTCAGTGTTCCGTATGTCGCATGTAGGCGTTTGCTGGATTTTCTTGTCATGATAATTTAAATAATATATATTTGGCTGCTGGGTTTCGGACTGCTCAGAGTCCGGGTCGCTACCCGCAGCCAACAAGTAACCTCGTTAAGGGGATTTTATCTTTCTGTAGAGGTAGCATCGACGTATTCAGCACCAGCTGACACGCTGGGCTAAAGTTTTGCCAAAGAACTATTAAAATCTTCTTAAAAGCCCAAAAATATGGTGAGAATGAAAGAAAGAAAGTTGACGTTGAAAGAAAGAAAAGAAGGAAAAAGAAGTAAAAGAAAAAGAGGAAGGGAAAAGGAGAGAAATAAGAAAGAGAGAAGAAAAAGCAAAAAGAAGAAAGGAAATTAAAAAAAAGAGAGACTGGGAAAAGAGATTCGGAAAAAGAGTGAGAAGTGAGAAGTGGGAAGGAAAATAAGAAAAAAGAGTGAAAGAATAAGAAAAGAGGGGAAAATCAGACTGAGGGAAAAGAGAGACTATTAAAGGAGGAAAGGAAAAGAGAAGAGAAGGGAAAGAGAAGATGAAGAGATAGAGATGGAAAGAAAAAAGAGAAAAAAAGGACAGAATGAAATTAAGAGAGAAGGAAAAAAGAGAAAGAAAAAAGAAGATACGTAATCAGAGAGAGGGAAGAAAAAGAGAGAAGCAAAAAAAAAGAGAGTAGGAAAAAGAGACAACGAAAGAAGAAAGAAGAGAAAATTAGAGAGGAAAAGAGCGAAGGAAAATAGGGAATGATATATGGAAAAAAAAGAGAGAAGGAAAAAGGAAAAAGAGAAAAAGGAGAGAATGAGGAAAAAGAGAAAATAAGTAAAATGAGTGAAGGAAAAAAAAAAAGGAGAGAGGGTGAAAAAAACGAAGGAGAAAAAAGGAGAGCAGAAAAAATAGAACGAAAAAGAGAGTGAACGAAAAAAAGAAAGAAAATAAGAAGGAATGAAAAAGAGGGGGAAGTTAGAAAAGAGCGAACGAAAAAAGAGAGAAGCGAAAGGGGAGAAGGAAAATGGAGAGCAGAAAAAGGAAAAAAAAGAAAAAGAGAGGGAATGAAAAAAGGGAGAGGTGAACGCAGAGAAAGAAAAATGGTGAGCTGAAAAAAGAGAAAGAAAAAGAGTGAACGAAAAAAGAGAAAGATGAAAGAAGAGAAGGAGAGTAAAAAAAAGAGGAAAGAAAAAGAGGGTGAACGAAAAGAGGAAAGAAAAAGATAGGAATGAAAAAAAGGAGAAAGAAAAAAGCAAGCAGGAGCTAAAAAAGATAGAGGCGAAAAGAGAGGGGGTAAAAGGAGAGCTGAAAAAGGAGGGGAGGAAAAAGACACAGAAGGAAAAAAAGAAGAAGGCCAAAATAGAAAAGAAAAAAAGCAGAAAAAGGTGAAAGAAATAGAGAGGGGGGAATTAGAGAGCTGAAAGGAGAGAAAGAAAAAAAGAGAACAAAAAAAGACAAGGAAAAAGAGAGTGAACGAAAAAAGAGAAAAGCGAAATGAGAGAAGGAAAAAAGAGAACGGAAAAAGTAGAAAGAAAAAGAGAGTGAACGAAAAAGAGAAAGAAAATAAGAGGGAATTAAAAAAAGGGGGAGGAAATAAAAAGGAGGGAATGAAAAAGAGAGAAGCGAAAGGAAGTAGGAAAATGGACAGTAAAAAAAAGGAAAAAGAAAAAGGGAGGGAATGAAAAAAGGGCAAGGTGAAAAGAGAGAAGGAAAATGGTGAGCTGAAAAAAGAAAAAGAAAGAGAGAGTAGGAAAAAAAGAAAGAGGTGAAAGAAAAGAAAGAAAAAAGGAGAGCAAAAATGAGGAAAGAAAAAGAGAGTGAACGAAAAAAGAGAGAGGTAAAAGGAGAGAAGGAAAAAAGTGAGCCGAAAAAAAGTGAGCTGAAAAAAAGAGAAAGAAAAAAAAGTGAACGAAAAAAGAGAAAGAGTGAAAGGAGAGAAAGAAAAAAGGGGAGCTGAAAAAAGAGAAAGAAAAAGACTGTGAACGAAAAGGGGAAAGAAAAAGAGAGGGAACGAAAAAAGAGAGAGTCGAAAGCAGAGAAGGAGAAAAGGAGAGTTGTAAAAAGAAAAAGAAAAGAGAGTGAACGAAAAGATGAAAAATGAGAGGGAACGAAAAAAGAGAGAGTCGAAAGGAAAGAAGGAAAAAAGAGAGCCAAAAAGAAGAAAGAAAAAGAGAGGGAACGAAAAGGGGAAAGAAAAAGTGAGGAAGGAAAAAAGGGAGAAAGAAAAAGAGAGTGAATGAAAAAAGAAGAGGGATAAAAAGAAGAGAAATAAAAAAAGAGAGAAAGGAAAATAGGAGAAAGAAAAAGAGAAAAGGAGATAAGGAGAAAGAAAAGAGAGAGAAGTAAAAGAAAGAACAAAAATAGAGAGGTATAAACAAAAAGAAAGAAGAAGAGAGAAAATAGAAACGAAAGAAAGTCTTCTCGTGTTAATAGATGAACGTAAAAAGTGTATTGTGTCAAGGATTCAAAATTTTTCCTTTTAAAAGTTAATCACGTTCGTGACCTTAATAATTCGGTTGTACCAGCGTTCACCAAACAAAATGGCGGCAAATAATCAGTTCCAAAGTTATATCCGCACGGTTGGATGGCCCACCTCTTTATCCCACGTCATTTTCCGTCTACCTACAATCTCCCATCATCAAATCACTCGCTATCAATTCGTTTTCTTTGTAACCACTTTCCTCCTCATCAATCCGAGACTCGTTACATTGTCTTTTTATTACAGTTTTAAATCTCATGACATTATATGACCAGAGATCAGTGCGGTTTCTCCACGTTTTGCATTTTAGATACTGCACATTACATCCTTTAATAAAAGTTCATTATGCATCCTTGAACTATGGATGTCATTTTTTTATTGTTGTTGAAGGGCGTCTTTTATGAAGGGTAAAAAAAAATGAATGCCATTAAAGAGAAACGCAGTTACAAAGGATTGTTGCTTCGTTTATTACATAGCAAAAAATCATTGTTTCCTTTGTGCATTCAACAAGTTTCCAGCCTTTTTTTTGTACAGGCATTTAAAATTGTTGTAGACTTGAAAATTCAGTATGTTATTGCTGAACATCTTATAAGATGACAGACCAATTTTTATGATTTCTGGTTCAAATCAACAACTACAGCTGCAATTGGAATACACCCTACTAAACCCTGATTCTCACAGCTGGTGAATTTCATAAATGCAATCTGACACTTTAGAAGAACGTTATGCAATAAAATTCTGTTTTAAACTTGAAAAAAATGCCACAGAAACGTATGGAATGCTTCAGACTGCTTTTGGAGCATCATGCATGAATTCGAGCATCAGTTTTTGAGTGGCATAAGAGATTCAAGGAAGGCAGGGAGTCTGTGAGGGATGATGAGAGGTGTGGGAGGAGTAAGGAAGTCAGAACACCAGAGTTGATTGGCCAAAGGGTTAGGGTTACTATGTTGGGGTTTTAAGGGAGTTCAGCAAGAGATTCCAAGGGAAGAGGTCAGCACTCTTCAAATCGGGTCTGTGGCATTTCCACCAGGACAATGCACCAGTCCACAACTCCATCCTTGTCACAGACTATTTGACCAAGATGGGCATCAACACAGTTCCTCAGCCTCCCTATAGTCCAGACATTGCTCCCTGTGACTTTTGTTTATTCCCTTAGCTCAGAGGCAGTCGTTATGAGACAACTGAGGAGATGAAAGAAGCTGTGACGAAGGTCATTGATACACTCACACAAGAGGACTTCCATGGGGCCTTGCAGAAGTTTTTGGAAGGGTACAACAAGTGCATTGCAGCTGGAGGAGATTACTTCGAAGATGACTAGATTTTTATATGTGTATTATCAATAAAAGTGCCCATACAAAAAAAAGCCTGGAAACTTGTTTAGTGATCATCGTATGTATAAAAAGAATTGATTTTGAGTGACCTACAATGGCTGACATGCCATCAAATAAAACCAACCCGACTAAACAAGACATGCCAGGCGCTATAGAAGCAAAGACGAACTCAAGAGTGATATAGATGAACACGCCATGGTTGTCTGACCAGCAAGGGCTTATATCTCTTATACTGGGAGCTATGGGTGATAGAGTAGAGAGAGAGAGAGAGAGAGAGAGAGAGAGTTAGGGAAATCCGTGTTGTCAGCGCGACTTTATGATGAAGATAAGTGTGTGTGTGTGTATTTACCCAACTCTCGCCCACAAACTAGATATTATACAAGATCATTTCTGAGTGGTGTACTTTTTATTTGAACTCAGAGTTTTCTTTCTCCTAGGCCGGTTTCCTAAACAAGGCGGAGAAACCAAGTCTGCTCTATTATTTACCTATAGTTGAGAGAAGACATGGATTCATGCCTTTCCGAAGGGAATTGGCTAGAAGGGAAGCATTCGGAATTTGAACTGGGACGTCAATTCCAATTCCTTCAATAATAACCATTACATTTAGTGTTCCTCCAATATATAACCAATACGCGAGGCGCCTGTTGTGCAATAGTTATCATCGTTGGAAATTAGCACGGTCGAGTTCAAATTATGGATTGGGATGTTTGCATTTCATCACAGCGATTAATACCCTCGGGAAAGGTCCGTATCCAACTATCCACCCTCCAAATATGGGTAAATATTAGGGCAGACTTTGTATGACATCCGATGTAGAAGAAGGAAATCTCTGTATTCAAACCAGTTAAACTTCGCTTAAAAATTAAAGTCGTATGGAGGGGTATGGTAATTTTGGGTATCACCCACCTTTTTTTTCCACATAATGAACTAGTCTATCTGCCATATATAGCAGACTTGTTTCCGGAAAACAGTCGGCCTCCAATTTTATAGACGGGGGGATGGGAGGGCAACCAAACGGGGGTTTTTTCCTTGTTTTATATATATTTCGGGGTTTTTCTCCCATTCCCATCACATTCATTGTAAATAAATCATACTTGTAAATAAAATCATTCACGAATCTCGGGATTTTAAGTAGGACTTCTTCATAGAGCAAATGTGGTATTGTGGTGATTGTAGCGCAAAAGGCGATGGATGAATGGATATTTATTGTATTGTTGAATGGGTCGGCGAATGTGGCTAGCTAGGTCTCCTTAGTTTATATAGAAAAGTATGACCGCTCCCTTCCCCTCCCCAAAAACTTCAAGGCCTTGTGCCTTCTGTGTACACTACACAGAAATAAAGCAGACTAAAAGGGGAGGAGCAGCTTCTTATAGGAATAGTATTAGAGCGTTGAAGACTGGAGATCGCACTAGATCGCCTTACTTGCTACAGTAATAACGGAAGCCAATACTATCGTTGGACTATATCTTTATTCTGTATTCACTAATCCTATGTTCTTGTCTGCTAATACTCTCTATTGTATATACTTTTTCCTTAGAATATATCTCTATTTCCTCTCATATCGTGGTTTGTCCTTTATTTAATATTAAAAGCGTTCACTAACCAGAACGCAACAGGTAAATACTTTGAGAGAGAGAGAGAGAGAGAGAGAGAGAGAGAGAGAGAGAGAGAGAGAGAGAGAGAGAGGTGGGGATCTTAAAATCCTGTTAAAACCGTCCATAAAACAAAATTAAAAATAGATATCATATGCAAACACTTTCCGCACTTTTGATGAAGTAGGAAAAAATCCTTTTTCTAATTTGTTTTTATTACCTGAATTTTCAGATTTTAACTCGAATACGAGGCTACATCTCTTGACATTGAGGGCTCTTTCGAATTGATCATTAGACTACAGACTAATACACTCTATACAATGTCTTATGTTTATATGCTTACACACAAGCATATTTGATTGTACACTAGCAACAACAAAGAAACGCTTCTCCAATATGTAAGTCTCTCAAAAATTTTAATTTCTCTTAGAAACTTTACCTACTTACATAAAGGAGATTTTTACATATGACCTTTTGGTAACTCTTTTGGTATTCTGTGTATTTTCTTTTTTACAACAATAAAATTTATTGTCATCGCTCTTATTTTGTACGAGGAAACTGCTATCTCCTACAAATGTTCTTCTACATTAGTTCAAATTTTACTGGAGATTGCCTTATTCTTTAAGTTATTTAAAGGACTTGGTGAGATGACAATCATTATTTCGACAATCAATGCTTATGTGTACATAATTCCCCGTTATTTTTCTAATTCCATCGATAGAAAATCGGTTTGGTGATAAAAATCAATTTTCAGAATTATAATGTATCTTGCTACAGAACAGAGATTATTAAAGCTTTTCTTCAGGAAAGGCATATAAAATCAGTGACATTACTGATGAACAGTCCGGATTGAAATCCAAGAGAAAATTTATGGGTTAAAAATTGGTCGATGTGAATGATCCATTTACCAAAGAAGATCTATTAAGTGCCATTCAAGAAAATGGGAACCACTTTGATAAAGAATATTTCTTTATATTTAAGTAAATACTTGCTCGAAAGAATTAAGTCTGTCATGAAAAGCTCGAAGAGAAGTAACATCGTCCTAGTTCTAATTTTCTTTTGTCAATGACTTCCAGAATTTACTTTAATATTAGGTTAATGTAATGATATTTTCCTGTGCATGGTTTGGAAAAATATATATCATTAATTTAAATAATAATCTAATTTGTTCTAGTTTATTGAAGTCAAAGTAAAAACCGGCTCATTGGCCTTGTGGGAGTGTTCGCCAATGGTCCGGGAGACCAGGGTTCAATCCCAGGTCACGTCATACCAAAGACTTTAAAAATGGTACTTGATACCTCCTTGCTTAACACTCAACAATATAAGGTACGTATCAAGGATAAAGTGGAGCAATCCTGGGAAAGGAGTAGCGCCCTCCCCTACACCTTGGTGTAGTAGCTATTGAAAAGGGAGCCTTCTGGTTGCCCTCGACTAAAGGGAGACAACTTTACATTTACTTTTTTTTTTTTATTGAAGTCAAGTATTCTTTCTTTTAATTTATCTTTTAACTGTACATTAATTAGCCTATCCAAGCTCCCGCTGGTATTTACAGTCAGAATTCAAATTACAAGATGATTCCATTTTTTTCCCTCAATATTGGATTATTATATATTTTTCATGGTATAACTTGGAAAAAAACTACGCCATTAATTTGAATAACTTATTCTAATTTACCTAAAATATATCTAATAAAGCCAGAATACTCGGGTAATCAATTACAGAAAAATATTTTGCGTCTAATTACTTATTAGTTCATTTACTGCTAAATTAAAAAAAAACCTTTGGTGGGTTGTTTTGTTGGTTGGATTTTATGGTAAATCAACTATTGTTGGTTATCTAATCCCAAATCCTCTTTATACATATATATTAGATGCATGATTTATTATCATATTTTGTAAATAACATTTTTAAAGGAGCCTGAGCTCCGAGGTGCATATGATAACTTCCAGACTTTTTTCGTATGGGCACTTTTATTGATAGTACATAGATGAAACTCTAGTCCCTTTCGAAGTAATCTCCTCAGGCTGCAATGCACTTGTTGTACCCTTCCAACAACTTCTGCAAGGCCCCATACAAGTCCTCTTGTGTGAGCGTGTCCATGACCTTCGTCACAACCTCTTTCATCTCCTCAATTGTCTCATAACGACACCCTCTGAGCCTAGGAAATAACCAAAAGTCACAGGGAGCAAAGTCTGGACTGTAGGGAGGCTGAGGAACTGTGTTGATGCCCATCTTGGTCAAATAGTCTGTCAGTCATCTCATAAGATGTACAGCAATAACATAGTGAATTTTCAAGAGTCTACGACAATTTTAAATGCCTGTGCAAAAAATGTCTGCAAACTTATTGAATGCCTCTCGTACGTGACTCTTTCCGTAGAATTATTCGGAACTCCGGTTGATTGTGAGTTGTTTCCAAGCAAGATTAACTGGTTCACCGCGGGACAAGGGAAAGAAAGGAAAATATATTAAAAAGGAGAAACGAATAGGAAAGAGAAAGGTAAGTTATCGAAATCAAAGTCACCATAGCAACAGATGTCCAAGTTAAAAATAGATATTTATCAAGAGAATTCGGCCTTTGGCTCTGATTAGCTGGAGGAGACTTAAACGGAAAAGCCGATGAGAGTGAGCGCGGAAGGGAAAACAGAAAAAGAGTAAGTTGGCTGCAGTATACGACGATGTAAAGACACCAGCTGGAACCCAAACGCGAAACTCTTAGGCGGGACCTTGCAAACAAGCACGTGCAAGAACTACAACAGAAAACTAGCAAGTCAATAACAAAGTCTGTGTCTGCCCTCTGTCTCCTTACGACATTTTATATCTTTTTGTCTCGCTAACGTGGTTGACTCGGTTTTCATACACTGTTTCTTTCTTCTCAGTGACCACTAAAATGTGTAGTAGTGAATAAACGTTTGTATTAGCGAACCAAGACGGAGTTTTTGAGTAATTTCTTCTTTTCATCCGTCTGACACTTAAGACGTAACGCTTAAAGGGTCGGCCGAAAATCGTGATGTTAAAAGCGTCTATGTGATGCAGTAGTAGTACAAATATCCATTCTATTTATGCTGTGTAACGTTACATTTCTCTTAACACTGTATCGAGTAAAGCAACAAGTGCAAGTGTATCAGTATGGGTGTGCATGTGCGTGTGAACAATTTGTATATATACATATATATTTATATACAAAGATTTGTGTTACGCGTAATAGTATCAAAAGAATTGCTAATATGTTTGGGAGATCAGCAAATGTTTGTGGATAATATTGGAGAGAGACGGCTTTCTGGATGAGAATAAAAATGTTAAGTATTTAATGTCCGCAGTATTTGATGCTTTTAAGATCAGATGTCAGTAGACTAGAATATCATTTTTAAGGTACTTAATCGCAGGTTTGTTGTTCTTATTTTTCTTTGTGAAGCTGATCTGTGGCTTACACGGTTTCGATCTAAACCTGAGTGTCGACGTTTTTTTAAATAATGAATAAGTTGTGCTGCAAGCGAAACTGACCAAACTGTGGATGATACTGCCAACTGAATAGATAGATAGATAGATAGATAGATAGATAGATAGATAGATTCACTCACTGACTGTTTCGTTGTAGCACAACTCTTCAATTTGGTCTGACACGCGAGATGCTCCAATCTGGGATTGAAACCCGGCTGATTTTACGTCCGTGGGATATCTCACCTCAAAGCCAGCGTCATTCTCTGTGTTAGTGAAGGAATTTTTATGCATATTTTTTACATATATGTGATTGGCTACCGGGAGTGCTCAACTCATGAGAAGAGCTATTGCATTACAGCTTATGTGGTAGCCGGCAAATTCCCCCCAAGGGTGCTCAATCAGCAGGTGTGGGGAGCATGTATAATCGAAAAAGGAAACAAATACTACGGTGTATAAATACAGAAATATGAAAAAACAAAGTATCTTATGGATGAGATTATTTATAGTTGGTAACGTTCACCGTTTAGGTTGTTTTCTTTAAAGCCATCGTCTGGGCAATGTTAATCCGTGAAGTGATATCTTCTGAATTATATTTCATTTTTAAAATTTAAATATAATTCAGAAGATACAGCATCACATATTAACTTAGCCCTGATGATGGCTTAATATAAATAACCAGAACATTTAAATTTGGTAAAATACTTAACTGTAAATCAACTCATCCACAGATTATCTTTTTTTTATTTCAAACATATATTCACGTATATGAAAAAAAAGTGGAAACGTGGATAAACTGAACTGCCCAACAGATTCAAAAATGATATTTCGTCTTTATTTCGAAAAGACTTCATCAACTTCTTGAAATAAAGACAAAATATAATTTTTGAATATGTTGTCTGTGTTTCAGTTTATCCACTTTTCCACTTTTTCACGTCTTGTCGGATTTACAAAATCTACCATTCCTCCAAATACAGTCTGTCAGTAGACGACAATATATTCGCTCCCCTCCGGTGAAGGAGTTAATGTATGTCGTTGAAATGTCTGAGCGATTAAATACAATGTCTTGCATAAAGTTAGATGGGTTGAAGGGTCCCGTATGTCTGGCCACACTGAAGAGTTGTGATATAATGAAAAAGTCTCTTTATATATGACAAAATATATGCCCCCCTCCCTGGGGGGGGTGAGCACTCTGGTGAAGGAGTTAACGTATGTCACCGAAATAGCTGAGCGGTTAAATACAATGTCTTGCGTAAAGTTAGGTGGGTTGAAGGGTCCTGCGTACCTGGCCACACTGAAGAGTTGTGATACAACGAAACAGCCTGTCTGTAGATGACAATATATACGCTGCCCTCCCGGGGGTTGAGTACCCAGAAAAAGGAATTAATAGCTGCCAGCTGCGTAATGCAAAGCTCTTCTAACGAATTCGGCAATCCGGTATCCGATAAAGTAAAATGAAAATAATCGAAAGTTGATACAAAATGATTATATTCCTGAGCTGACGTTGGTCGCCGAAATGGCAGAGCGGTAAGTAATCGGCCTAAAGTAAAATTAGGTGGGTTTCGATCTCAGCTTGACGTATCCAACTTGTCTAACCACACTGAGAATTGGGATACAACAGTCTGTCGGTGGATGACAATATATGTATATATATATATATATATATATATATATGAGTGTGTGTGTGAAGTTGTGTGAGTGTTTTGAATCCGATAGAACGTTGGTAGAAAAGGTAAGATGCAAGAAAG